>CAUYLZ010057461.1:0-48360 GCA_963573645.1 Pithecia hirsuta | reverse complement strand
AGTAGCTAAAAATTTCCATGAAATACTATGCAGCCATAAAAAGAAATGAGATCATGTCCTTTGTAGAGACATGGATGAAGCTGGAAGCCATCATCCTCAGCAAACAAACACAGGAACAGAAAACCAAACACTGCATGTTCTCACTCATAAGTGGGAGGTGAAATGAACACATGGACATAGGGAGGGGAATGATACCCACCAGGGCCTGTTGGGGTGGGGGTTGAGGGGAAGCAACTTAGAGGACCGGGAAATAGATGCAGCAAACCACTATGGCACACATATACCTATGCAAGAAACCAGCATGTTCTGCACATGTATCCCGGAACTGAAAATAAAATAAAAAAAAAATGTACACCTGTCTCTTCCATTCACTAAAACAAATTGGGATGCAGTGGAGTGTGCTATTAAAAAATAGAAAGCTTAAATTTTCTCCAATATTTAGAAAACAGCAAACATGTAAGTACTTAGAGCAACTGAGATGGCTTCTCCAAAATGTAGTGAAGGGAAGAAAGTAAGATGGAGCAGTAGACAGCAGATGCCATTGGTGTACCAGAGCTTCTGTCCAAAAGGGACTGTAAAACACCACTGAAATCTAATGAGTGGAAGGAATTTATATTACTAGAACTTCTATGAGGGGGACAATTACATACACTTTTTAAATAAACTGTTTGGAAAAAAGGAAGAAGGTTTAAATTCTAAATGATTATCTTTGAGTAGAAAGATAAAAGGAAGGTGAGTCCAGTTAAGAGAAAGGCTTTTGATTTAGTGGGTTCAGTCAGTTGAGGTGCTAACAACAGTAGACTTATGTTCTGCTCTTCTATCACTCAATATTAGGGCTCATCTCTAAAAAAAAAACTTAAAAATATCGGTTTAATGAAGTGATGGGTTATTGGCTTGTTCTGGACGTTAACTGACCATAGTGAAAAGTCTGTAGCCTATCAGGGGTGTCCACAGGTCTCCATCCAGTTCTGATGGAAGGGCTGGTATTTCAGAAACTACTGTGAAAGAGAGAAGACAAAGGAAAGGAAGATCTTCATCCTTCATTAAGGGAAAGGAAAAGTCAGCCTTAGCAAGGGGTATTTAGGAAAGATAATATATTTGATTTGTTATATTATTTTATATATTATTTATAAATATATTATTTATATTTATAAATATAAATATAAATATAAATAAATTTATAAATATATAAATATATTTATAAATATATTATTTAAATATATTAAATAATATATTTAAATTAGTTCAGTAGAGGTAAAGAGGCTTTTTTTTTTTAAGGAATGTTTGAAGTAAGACCAAAACACAATGGCACAAATGGTAGAAGTCCACAAGAGCTCAGGTCATAGATTATTTCATTGAAAAGAATCAGAACTAATTTCTTTCAAAACATTCCCAAACCAACAAACATTGAAAAGTAGAGAGCCACAACACAAACAGTACAACCCCTCAATCTTTAATAAAACAAAAATAGCCACAGCATCAAACCATAGTCATATGCACTGTGAAACACTGTAAAAATAGAAATCAAAGTCTGCACCAGGATGAGGGAAGAATCTGAGAGCCAATACAAACTTCAAGAATGGCAGAAGAAAGAAGTTTCCTTAAAAGGATCATAGTTTCAAGAGTAATATCTGACAATCTGATTAGAGTATCATGACATGGGAAAAGGTACATCCTATGAGTAGGGAAATATCCTAGAAATTTCATGCCACAGAAAGTCAAGGGAGGTGATACTGAAGGCAAAATCATTGTATTGCCCATTCCTCAGGATCATCACATAGGAACAGTGCCAAAGAGGAAGCTGCATGAAAGAGGAAGAGGGAACAGAAATCTGTAGATTCTGACACACAGAGCTGTGCTGGAGAGAGGGAGCGGGGAGGGACAGGGTGGGGGGGTGGAGAGAGAGAGAGAGAGCGAGAGAGAGACTGAGACTGAATAAAATGGCCCTATGTAAGAATTAGAGTAATTGAGTAAATGGCCTTTTTCAAGAAAAAGTAGCTAATCACAGAAACAACATGGGATCATCAATTAGACCCAAGTAAAAAGAAGAAGGGCTATACATTAGAAGATGAATTATTCAAGAAACCAGTGGAGTTCAGACAAATAGTTACCTATAGTTAAAAAAATTATTTACATATTATGCATCAGAAAGAGTGTTTAAAAAGATCTATAAGTATTCAAAAAGATAAAAAGCAGTGGGTAGAGCTCAGGAAATTAGTGGAATTTAAAAATCCCTATAAATGTCAAAGTAGAAGCAAAATACAATATGCATGAATGAAAACCCAGAATGGTATACAAAGTAGAAGAAATTATACAAAATGAAAAGAAAAAGATTAAAGACACAAAATCTGTCTAAGAAGAGTTTTATGTACATGAATAAAAGTGATTACAGTACACAAGAAAAATAGGACTAGTTCTCTTGAAGAAAAGAATAGAGCAAATTAAACGGAAAAAAAAACTTTAAAGATGTAATAGAAGAAAAGTTTTGAAAATAGAGAAGGACTAAAATCTGCTTAATAAAGTGATTCACTTAGTCCCAGGAAAATTTGACATAGAATGACTATTCTAACAAATCCTAGTGTACCTACTAAAATCTAGGGATTAAAAATATAGCCACATGGTGTTCCAGGCAGCACAGGTAAATCATATTAGCCAAGGGTGTAGTGGGAGGAATGACCTCAGAAAACTTCACAGCAACACTGACTGCTAGCTGGAAAGGTGTGCAAAATTTAGAGAATTTTAAATATAGGATATATGATTTTATACCATGACATGTTCTTCAAGTGTAAGACCATTTGCAGACATTGTGAAACATTCAGAAACTAGAGAGTAGCCTACCTATGTTTTTTTCTGGAAAAGTAACTGAATGATCAAATCTAATAAACACAAAATTGCAGTGAGGAACTTTTTCTTCAGCGAAAACTTAGTAAAACAAGGAAGGGGTGAACATATTTCCTGTGCAGCATAGAACAAGACCAAACAATATTAGGAATATATTTATAAATGTAAATAGCATAATGTTTTCAATCGTAAAATCCTAAATAACTTGAAAGACTATCAGGAAGGAAGAACAATTGTACTAACTTACTCATACATGAGGAAAGAAAGATTTGGTCTAAAAAAACTCACTTTTTTAAGGACTCTAAATTCTCAGCATTTTTCTTAAGGTTAGGTTATCTTTCAGAAGCTAATATTTCTTGGATCAAATAAACATTTATTTGAAGTTCAGCCATTTATCAAGTTCATTTAATTTCTTTTTCTTTTTAAAATTCAAGTAGAACTGAACATAAAACATTTTTGCTAAGGAATAACCACTGTGGCAGAATCATATTTTAATCTGACTATTCATCTCTATTCATCTCTTTACACCAACACATGGCCATCTAGAATGGTGTTGTTCATTAAATATTAACAGATTTATTTATGTTTATATTTATGTGTTTATTTACAAAATGACTAGATGATGGAATTTTTCTTTGTATATTTTTATAGTAAACTTTAGAGCAGTTAAATACTCTTAAATATAGTTTTAAAAATATTCTTTTGACAAAAAAGTTTTAAGTATTCTTTCAATAAACAGCAACATAGTTGCATAAGGTCATGCATAAGGTCATAATTCTCTACTCAGTCAATATATAATTATCAGAAAAGGCATGGAACTGAGAAAATCTCTGCATTCTTTTAGTTTTAGACGTCTATGGAATTGTGAACTTCCTGTGGGATTTATCTTGCATTTGTCTAAATTTAGAAAGAACATTTTAAACCGCAGGATGATTGTTTAACACCCAGTATGTTTCTGATCCATCTCTCTACATCTTTATCAGTATGTTTAGAAAATGTTTTAATAGCAAAAAGTAAAATACATGCACAAAGATACTAGCAAGACATTCCAAAATCAAATATAAATTATTCAAGCCAATTTATAATTAGAGATTTTACCTGCCACTCATTCCGATGTGACCATATTTTATTTTCCAAATTATTCAAGAAATGTGTATTTAAAATCTTGCACTGATAATAAAAGATGGATTATGTTGGTGAAAAAGTAATTGCCAAACCGCAGACTTCTGCACCACCCTAAAATGACCTGACTTACTCACATTCATAAAGATTGCTTTGCAGAATTCCAGTTTGACTTCAATTGGCTTTTGTAGCTATGCATTATGTTTCTGTCTGTCTGTCTGTCTGTCTGTCTGTCTGTCTGTCTATCTATCTATCTATCTATCTATCTATCTATCTATCTATATTTTGAGATGGAGTCTCTATCTGTTGCCCAGGCCAGAGTATAATGGCATGATCTCACTCACTACAATCTCTGCCCCCTGGGGATTCAAGCAATTCTCCTGGCTTAGCGTCCCAAATAGCTGGGATTACAGGTGCCCACCACCAAGCCTGGCTAATTTTTGTATTTTTAGTAGAGATGGGGTTTTGCCATGTTGGCCATGGTGATCTCGAACTCCTGACCTCAAGTGATCCACCTGCCTCGGCCTCTCAAAGTGCTGGGATTACAGGCGTGAGCCACCACAGCTGGCCTATTGCCAGATTTCTAAATGGTCTAATAATCCAGATTACATAGCAATAAGCAGTGCTATTCTCTTCTAAAGTCTTAAGTCTGCCAGAATGCTACAAATGAACAGATTGTGAATATCTAGATACCTTTATACCAAAGAAGACTGGTCTTTAGTGCTGATTCTCTGGCCAGCTTTTCATCTACCCTGTTGGGACAGCTTTATTTAGGTAATTTTGGACACTTGCTTTCAGTGTTGTGATGCTGCAATGGAATGCGTCTTTAACAGTTCAAAAAATGTGAATGGTTACTCTTGGGTGGCATTTTTTTATTCTGTAAGTACTAAATCTATTAATCAAAGGAGAATGCAAACTAAAATGTTTCCATTTTAAAATTCCAAAATTTCCAAACTTACCTAGAAGAATTTCACTTAATTTAGCTAATCAGTAAAGTGTAGTTGAAATTGTGAGAAATGACAGAAGAAACTAGTTTTCTTAACCAATAAAATACCTAAAAATTGGTAGTAGACATAGAACTATAAAATTAGTGTTCTGTGGTAATTGGTTCAAATACAAAAACATAAAACCTTGGAGAACTTCCATTTACTCAGAATAATTTCTGAACAGAAGTAGTCGTTTGTCTTTGTTCACAAGAGGTCTTCTAGGCTGAGCTTTAACTTGATCATGTTTAAATAAACTCACAAAAAATCTTAGATATGTCCCAAACAGAACCTAACTCCCTACAATAATTTTTCATTTCTCTAAGAATTCAGAAGGGTTGGCTTAAGCAAATTTCGTGAGGAAAATCCATACCACCTACCTTTCTGACCTTCCCCACCCCACATTTTTGTCGTTATGAATGCCAGCAATATCCATCATGAGTAACTCAACTTTCTGTAAAAGTAACAGTTGATAAAAACCTGTAAAACTGCTACTGGGAACAAACAAATTAAACAAATGACAATATTATACAATAAAAGTGCTGTTGTCCTCCTCTGGTAGAAGAATTGCTTCTTCTGTGGGACTAGTACATCTTGCTGAAACAATTTTAAATAATATGTAACATATGGAGTCAGCTTTTATTATTCTTCTAAAAGAAGACAATTATATTTATGTGATAAACTGTTCAGTGTTGGTAGCATGATACTCATATTACCAGCCACTTAAATAATTCCTGGCATGTTTCCATGTATATCTGCAGCTCACTTCTCTTGAAATCTCTCTTACATTTTAAGCCCCATCTCTTAACAATGGCGCTCATGTGCCCCTTTTAGCAAGATCAGGAGGGTGGCCAGCTATACGCGAGACCAGTGGAGAAATGATTTTCCTGCAGTAGATGTAGCCAACGTACACTCATTTCTCCCTTTCCACACACCTTCCATCTACACAGTTTCCATCTGAGAGTTCCCCTATCCCTGAAGAAAAGCTGGGACTCAACCCCAGTTCTTGGTAGAATGAAAGAAAAGCAGCTTTCAAGATTTAGCTTTGCTAAAGGAGCTATCAGCCTGGTGTTAACTGAAAAGTTATTAAAGTATTGTCTCCTCCTCACCCACTGGCAAGCTGGTACGAGATGTGTTTCATATGACTTTAAAAGAGGTCTTTGGGGAAAGAGAGACACCTGTAGACATCTGCTGAGTGCCTTTCCACAATTCATCTAGAAATGCTTAATAAAAGTAGAAAAAAGTTTGTCTCCATATCTTTTAGTTCTACTGCTCCCAACCCACACAGACATTTCTGAAGGAGAGAAATGAATTTCCAAATTGTCACTTTGGCTCACTCATCGGTTGCCACTGTGTGTTTAGATAACGCTTGTTAGAAAGTGATGGAGTTTGCTCTGCCACTTCATGCTTCTGTAACGAATCTCTTACAGAGTATCGGTTGGGGTAGGATTTATCAATGCTCCTCCTCATTGCCCCATAGAGTGAGTTGAATAATTCTAATAATCAAAAGCACAGAGTCTGTATCTAGTTTGGAAATGAAACCACGGGTAATTTTCAAAAGTAGTGCCCTCGATTTTTGATGAACTGTCACAGAAACAGGAATTACCACAATTCAAAAATCACATCCACTAACCAACAGAGATCAGCATCTGTGGATGATTTCTCCTAACCTGCTACCCTCAAATTTCTTCCCTGCCCCCCTAATAAAAACACACCCTCTTGCCTCATGCTTCCAATTTAGTGCAATCATGCCTCTTACTGGCCATTGCCTTGCAGGACAGCAGCTATCAAATACATACAGGCAAGATATGGGGGTTTGAAACATAAAGCCTCATAATGTAAAAGACGTGCACATCTTATATCACACCTAATATTAGACTCCAATGAGGCTGCTCAGCCTTCAGAAGCAAACACTCTTCGCATCACAGACACTTGAAATAAAAGAGTGCTAAATGGCACTTATCACTTTCCAGAGTCTTTAGATATAATGTCATTCAGGAAAATAAACTGCCCTCTTCCTTCCTCCCTTTACCCTCCCATCAATGAAATGATTGTGAAAGAGAAGCTCTAGTCCTTGGAAGGTTTTAAGGAATTGTCTTTGAAGATGAGTTTTTTGCTCTTCCAAAGATTCTGGGAATGTAAAGTTTGGGGAGATGCTGGAGAACGGGAACAGAATGTGCCATTTCTGGAGTTGAGACAGCTAACTTCAAGTATAACCTACATTTTTCTTTTCAGTAACTCATTTAAGACATATTTATTTACATCACTGTTGTACTAATCCCTCTGCCAGGCAGTAGAGGTAAAGGTAGCAAGCCCTCCCTACTTGCTATTAAGGAATTCAGGCTCTTGAAGTGAGAAGGTAAATGACTATACAATACAAAATGCTATGGCAAATACATGGATAAAATGGAGGAAAACCAGAGGAGAGAGAAGAGGTTACTTCTGCCTAGGAAATTTAAGGACAGTTTCAGAGAGACGATAACATGTTAGCTTGATTTTGAAGGATGAATAAGAGATTTGTAGGTGGGTGTGGGGCTGTGGGGTGGAAGTGCACTCTCCAAGATGTGACTGCAGTGTGGGCAATGACACGTAGGCATGCACTAGCTGGCACAGCAAGTTGCTGGTTTGTCACAATGAGCCCAGTACTCTGGAAAGTGAAACTATAAAAATGAAGCTTCTCTAACCTTTATGGCATATTGAGATAAATGTCACTTGGCTCTTGCATCTTCTGGCTTTTTGTGGAGCTAATTAATCTGTTGAGTATGCCTGAAAACATGGACAGTGTTCGAGCATACCTGTTTGAAGCTGGTTACCAATTCTGTGCCTGCAATCAAGTTACTGATCACATTCTACCCCAATTCCTTTAGTTTAAGATGAGAATGAAAATAGAACCTGCTAAGCAGGATTATTGTGATGATCAGAAGATACTACTGTTCAAAACTTAGCACGTACAATACCCAGCCCATAGGAAGTGCTCAGTATATATTAGTTATCATTAAGACCATCATTATTAAACATCCATTATTTATAGGCACTTTTCTGTACAGCTTGAGGGTAAAAAGATATAAAAGTCAAATATGATCCTATCTGTGAGGATCTAGATGGTTTTGGTTGGGAAGACAAGGCATAAGTGCATGAATTAGTATAAAGGGAAAATTACATATATTAATTAGAATTATGTACTAATATATTTGTAATGACACAGGAAACCAAAAGCTAGGATAATTTAAGATATTAAAATATTAAATATTTTAAGGTATCAAAATACTTGTGATAAAATGCATATTGAAATTTAAAAAATACATGCAAAAGAAGGATGAGTAGGAAAATGAGCTAAATTCATCACAGGAATTTGGAACCTCAGTGGAGTTTTGAAAAATGGGCTAAGCAAGAGAATTTTAGGAAAAGAAGAGATCCAGAATACCCAATCTGTTGTCATCAGCAAGTCATCAAGGTGGAAATAAACATGCCATTCTCTGCCTGTAATAATTATATTTGCCTGCAGGAGCATAAGATCCATGTTGGGTGTAGGCTGGAAATAATTGGATGTGGTCAGCTTCTGGAGAACATCTTGACCTCTGGAGAAATTTTTCTGGTTTTCGTACTAACAGATACAGGAAATCTTTAGTTAAATTTTGTCTTTTCATTTCCTATTTAATTGCAATGGCACAAATCTCTGAAAAAATTGACCTACCAAGTACTCTTTATTGGGACAACTTCTTTCACCTGTCTTTAGCCCCTAATTAAGTCACCATTACATAAAATGAAGTAGAAAAAAATTGCTCAAGTTTCTACTCCAATTTTAGACTATGCCATAAGCCTGGTCTGTTAGGCTTGTGTTCACATCATTGAAAATTTAGGCAGAATTAGAAATAAGAAGAAATTTTCTTTAACTCCCAGTGTTCTTTCTTAATAGAACAAATGTTTCAGTGCTGGTAATGGAGAAAAAAAAAGCTATGTGCAGGGAGGGCTGGAAAAGCTCAGAATCTTAATTCTTGCTCACTTAAAAGCATACCCCCAAAATATTTATTAACAAGAAATCAAGCTTCATCTTCTACTTAAGTTGCATGATCAGCACTGTCTTCCCTCGACAAAAAGATCTGGCTGATTTACACTAAGTGGGGCATACATAGCCTTTGGGCAGTCTTCCTGGAAACAGAGATAGATTTGAGTTGCTCCATTTATTCTTTCTGGAACAGCTCCCCTCACGATCATAGGCACATCTATCTGAGAATGCTGGTCTGAATTAAGGGCACAATTGATATCCATGGAACAAAGAGCATCATCTATCCTATGCATTCTGCATCCATCCTAAGAACGCTGAGCCCTAACTCAACTAACTAAATGTGGGTTTTCAGGGACAAAAAAACATGGTAGTCAAATTAAAACAGATTCAAATGTAATGACACAAAGTTAGTGCCTATGATTTTGAGTTGGCTACAAGTGTTCTCCATGCAAACTTGTGTTTGAATTAGTTTTTCATTCAGTAACAAATACTAATCGCAACTTTACACTCTCTGATTTAACCATCCTGAGAAGTTGATGTACTTAGATGCTTCCTATTACATTTTAAATGCTCTCTTAAATATTCAAATTATATAATTATGCTTAATTATGCAATACATTGTATTTGAATACACAATCATAATACAATTTTGGCATCATTGTCATCTTATAGCATTTGCCTTATTATGCTGTGGCATTTTGAGTATTTCTGATCAAACAGTATAAATGGAACAGGTTTTGCATACTGAGCATCTTAAAACCCACTTTAAAGAGATTTACTATCAATGCACATTTTCTGTTCAGCTGGAAAAAAATCAGAACTTTGTAATGTGTATTATGAAATGTTAAATATTAATACTATTTAAAGTTAATGGTATGCCAAAGAAAATGGCTAATAATACATTATACAATTAAATGCCTATCATATTAGCTCATCTATTAACAAAATAAAATAAATTCAAACAGAAGAGTTCTGATTTGTAGTTTTTTAGCAAGAGTTGCCCATGTATAAAAGCTAAATTATTTATTCAATTTTTAAACTGCTGGATACATCAGTTTGCAATTACTTGCATTATATTTGGATGCTTTGTCATGTGTCCCTGATACAACAAAAACAGTAAACAGTTTTCTTGAATAAATGCATCTTCTTCTGCACAGAGGCCACTAACAAGGACCAAAATTATCAACCAAAAAAGTATCCCCCCTGCTTTTTACTGAAGTCTAGAGGGTCACTGGTGATTTCTAGATGACCTAGAGTCATCAAAGTTCTCAACATTACTCTCCCTGGCCCTTTGCTGGACTATATTTGCTATCAGGCCTTGACAAGATTTTCATCTATATAATTCTACATCATTATTCTGGCCCTCCCAATATTTACCTTTGCCTGTTGAAAGTTAAATCTTTCCTCTTTCACATTCCATGTAATTTTCTATCCTATATCTTGGTACTTGAATGCTAATATGTGGTTGGCTTTAATGATAGTTTTTTTTTTTTTTTCTTTTCAATGTTGGTTGCCTAAAAGACGTTGAAAGCATGAAGTTTTTGCTCCTAAAACATTTCAAAGATTATGTATAAGTGAAATGCTTAGGACATGTGAGGGTCCACACTTACACCTGAGCTAGCAAAGCAGCTTAACTTGGACATGATTACCCCTTACCTGAATCAATCAATCGCTGCGAGGTTTGTATACATCAGCTCCCAAAGCAATCACTGAATGTTTCAAAAGGTCTCCCAAACCCTGCAAAATTAATTCATCTAAAGAGTTTCAAACATGTTCAAGGACTGCTTGAAAGTAAGAGAACTGCCTGAGAGAGGTTTGACATCTCTTCTGATCTGTACAGCATGACATTTGTTGTCTTAACTGTAAAAATTCACTTACTCGTTGCAGAGAGCATCTTATTTCTGAACATAGTGTACCAGGTTTCCTCTGGGAAGTATCCTCCTTTTACCTCAGTTCCTGAATTCTGGATGAGATTCTCCCTCTACCTGCACATAGAGTGCTTGTTACCTTGTTTTTAAGCCAATCAGTTCATTCTATTTCCTTAGAATGGTGATTGATTCAGGGATGAGTTATTGACACAATTATGGTTAATAATAAGTGCATAGGGAAAGGAGATTCCCGAGCGACTGGAAGCAGGGATTATGTTGATCCAGAACTGCTGGCTGGTGGTCATTTTACAACCATGCAAAGTCTGAGTATGAAGCTAACGGGGAAAAGAGCAGAGCTGAGAGACCGAGAGATACTAGGCCCTAGGACACTGTTTAAGCTTCAGAATTTAGTTATGCTTGAAGCTGCATCATTTCTTGAATTTTCCAGTTACATAAAGGAAAAAAAAAAATCCTTTTTTTTGTCCCTTAAAATCAGAAGAGTTCTAATTGATTCACTTGTATGTTTTATTTACTGCTTTATTTTCCTAATGGTGCTGAGTTTTCCAGCTGCAGCATTCTCATATATTGAAAGACCAAATACGTCAAGAAATCAAAAGTCAACATTTCTTTATAGTCTCCAGTAAAGGGGAATATATTTTAGCTCTTATAAGGAATGGTATATGAGTATGTTCAAAGTCAACAGATGACTTAAATAGAATATTGAGTTTCATTTATTTTTTTTTCAGGGCCTAAGAATTTGTCTTAATGAAAAATCTCACCAACATGAGCCCAAAGTAAGTGAAGGTTAAGTTGGGAAGACTTTGCTTACACATTTCATTGTAGACGTTTTCTATTTCAAGTGATCTGATTTTATCTTCAAGTGATTTGCAATTAGGAAGATTAGTTTTAGCTATAGTTTGGTGACAGCTTTGTAGACAGAAAGATAGTCTATATGGTCATCAGCTAAAATCATTAATTGGGCTGGGACATTTCTTCAATAGAGGATTATTTTGTAATTCCTAGCATTCCAATAGAAATAACCTCAATATATGAAATAGAGTCAACTAAAATAGTCTAGTCATACTTTATATCAAGAAAGAAATTTGGTCAGTGGGTGAAAAACAGCTGGTAAATTGTTAAGTAAAAGGTGACTTTTTAATCTAACTCAGCTTCCCCTGAGTTCTTTGTTCTTTATCATATAGTCCTCCCTTCTTCTGATTCTTGCAAAATTTCCTGTTCTTTGCTGTATTCCCTTGAAGGCGTGCTAGGTTATATGATGTCCTGTCAGAATAAAAGATTTGTGTTCACAATTATTTCCATAAAGTATAAGCCTCATATGGTATTTGTATTATAATAGTCCATTTTTCTTAATCCAATATCTTAAACCAGAAACATGAAGTGTATGACATGCATATTCAGGCACTTGTTTTATTTTTTAAATAATATCAATGCGATACATCATTTATGTGATCCATTACGGATGCATCACAGAACTCTTTCTCTCTTATTTAGGACAATGCTTCAGTATCCTTCTTAACACAACCATCTAGTCAGTCACCAAGAAACAACTGTATTTAGTACAAGAGGGGAAATTATTTGTCTTTCCTGCCTCAGCCAATGAATTGATTTTCTAATTGTGGTATCTCAAGCACAGTGAAATGCTGGTGGGAAATTATTTTGTAAAGAATTCCCTTCAATGGCACATAAGCATCCACCTACACTGCTGTCAAATCAGGTTAGTCCATGAGTATTTTAAACATAGTTAAATAAGAGATAGAGATTTGGGTGTTAATGAACAGTGCTTTTTATAATGTCATTTGAATATGGATATAGTCAGTGACCTAAGTGAGTTTGTGTTCCACCTCCTCCAGTTTAGATTATTTATAAAATAATTCAGGGCACTTCTTTGTCAGAATAACACTTTCCTTCCATCTAGAGAAGTCTAAATTGAGTATTTCACTCTCTGCCTCCTTTTCCTTCCCTTTTGCCCCCAGAATAAGACTATTAACATGGAAAGCAAAACACAGGCTCTGTTTGAATGGTATCATCTCTTATTTACTTCACAAAACAGAATACAATATGGGTTGCTGTGAAATACAAATGAACTGTAATCCTCATCAGGTTTGGAAATAATGGATTCAGGCTAACATTTCCAGAAGAAATATGAAGGCAGTATTCTAAATTTCCTATTCTTTCCCAAATGAGTTTGCACAAAATGTGTCGCTAAGAAGAGTAATGTGCCCATCACATAGTGAAATTTCCCACGTGCAAAATGAAAATGAAAAGTCTGCATTTTAGGATGGCATGTGTAAACACATGCACCATGCTGTCCTTACAGTAGGGAAAAGAAAGCTCCCCCTACTGGGGCATAAAAATGCCTCCTCTCTTTCCTGCACCCCATGGCTGTGTCATATGCAGGAAGGCAAAGAAACATATAGTCTTCCCATTATTCCTCACAGAATCCTGGTTCTCTCATCAAAGCGTTACATTTTCCTCATTTTAGTTAATTAAAGGACAGCTGGACGTTTCATTATTGCACTACTCTCAGCTCTGTCTTGTTGAAATGGGGCATATAAAGGTCTTGGTCCCAAAGACATTTTCACCAGAGATAAACAGTTCTAAAATCCATGCTTCCAATGGAGAAATTTGAAAAAGTAAAATTAACCTTTGAAGTGTATACATATCTGTGTCTATGCATAGTTTTTACAACACACAAGTACTTATACACATAGGGAGAGTGAAACTCAGCACTAAGAATATTTAATAGAGAAATATATACATACATATGTCAGAATGAAGAAACAGAGTTATGTGATTTGTGAGTTGGTATTAGTGATTGGATATTAGCATTTATTGGAAAATTTCTAAACATATAAAACTCAATATATATCTATTTTACTCTGTAAGCATAAAAAACTAATGTAAATGTGAGAAGATTAGAGATTTAGAGGCAAAACCAAACTAAAGATAAAAATAATTGTTTCCATGACAATACATAAGGTAGCACATTTTATCAAGAGGGCAAAGAGGTTTACACTGCAAAGGATTCTAATGAAAATTTTCCTCAAAAGACATTTCTAACCTTTTATAGTTGAAGTATTTGCTGTCTGCAGGAAAAAAAAATCTATAGTTAACCAAACTTAAATATATTTCTACCAATTCTAGCTAATGGGGGCATGGCCGAAGGGATATTTAGCATGTTTCCTATATTTTTTCATGCTTTTACTGTCACTTGCATGAGACACTTTGGAGACACTCCCTGCTCATCATAACCAAGTGGGCAGCCTTTATCAATAGAGAGGATTCGAACAACCGTTGCCTTCAAAATAGGTTTAATTAGCAGTTCGTGATTTTCAAGAAGAGGCTCATGTTTTCATGCTTTTTTCTCTTTTGAAATAAATCCTAGAGACTGTGGCTCCTTGAGAATCAGCCAATAAACAAGGCACTCTAACATTTTCTCCCCATTGGACTGAGCAAATGACCTGCTTCCAAAGTAGCTTTGGGCTCTTTCACCAATAAAGAAGGTCTTGGGCTTTGTACATTGGAAACTTGGGTGTCAAGGTTGCCACATCTTAGAATTCTGAGGCATTACACTCACATAGTTTTGCAAATCACACTGATTAGATTTTTGACCAGAGGATTCCAAACTTTAAACGGGTGTGTGTCAGTGAGTGTCTGTGTGGCTGTAGAGGTAGATATCAATCATAGATGTTCTTTGCCTTTTTCTTGTCTTCTTTAATAGGTTCAGGTACAATTATTTTCAGATACAGGTGATTTAGTTTGGCCTCAGTCTGAAAACCATCCTTGGTTAAGACCTCCACTGATATGCACATTTTCAAGAAAGTAATACCAATAATCACAGACTAAAAATAATCCAGATTTTTTTCTCCTCTCGATCTTCATTTTATTAGACATATAAGAGAGGCAATCTTTTCTAGCAATGGACCAAATATGAGTCTGAACAAACATAGATAAGGGAAATGTATGAATCAGAGATGTGTCACTTGTTTCCAACAACTAGAACTGGGTTACCTCTTGTAAAGGAAGAGTGCACCTCCAAACCCACTATACTAGGTATGTTGGATCCCATAAAATTTCCAATTACCGCTTCAGAATTTATTGTGCACATATGGAAAATAATACTTGTAAAACAGAAAGGGGTTTGTGCCTTGTGCTGTCAATACTGTGAAGGATGGGGTGATTATAAAGCAAATTAACAATACTTTTAAATGTGCATTCACTTATCTTTCCAATTAAATCCTTGTTAAACAACTGCACAGACAGTAATGGCACTTCTGCAAAGCACTGATCAAGACAGTTTTATTGTAATTTTTACTCTGTAACAATTAATCAAGTAGACATTTTCTTTATTATTAAATTATTTAGTTAATAAATATTCTCAATTGGCTAACATATTTGTAGTTTACGTGTTATTTTTGATTTTCCTGGAGTTGAACAGAATTGGGAGTATTTTCATTTTCTAGCAGAGGGACCATTAACGGATGTGATTTTGTAAATTTCTTTTCTCTAGAAGAACAAGAGAAGTCCTTGAAACTTTAAGCCCTTTAAGAACCTTATTTCAACCATTTTATTTTGTAAGGGATGCAAAACACATTGCTTTTAGCAGATAAGAAACGTGAGGTTTTGCTTTAAGGCATCTTTCTGTTGGAGTAAGCATTAAAATTAGCATTTTAAAAGTTCATTAATACCAGTTACAGACTTTTGAGTCATGAAGCTGCGCTGTAGTTAGCATTTTCATTTCTTATCCCAGTGCGATGAAAAGTACCTCAATATTGTTTCTTCTATAAACACACATGATGGAACAAATGAAGAAACAGATGTAAAGGTATCTAGAGGATTTTTTAAAATTTGTGAATTTCCGTTTTTGTAATCTAGAGATTTGAATTTATCTAGTTAGTATCCTTTACCACTTTTAAAGGGCTTTGCATGGTTTTCAATATGGCCCTTTGAGTGTTGGTTGTATGTTTTATATTTTAAAGTTTTTAATTAGGAAGGATTCCTAAGTAACCTATTAGTAGTGGGACTAGTAATCTCTGAAATCACACGTGGATTTAGGATTCAGGATGGCTATATTAATTCAGAAGTAAAAATAAACATATGACAGAGACAAGATTCTTGAGTAAGAAAAAGAAAATTCCAGGTAAGCTGGCTTTATAAGTGGTGTGATTTGAAGTGAGTCCACATTACTGTTGAATAGACCTTATGTAGAGACCTGAAATCCTCACTATTGGCCTGATGATATGAGGTCTCTTACCTATTCCCAGGAGTAGCAGGGAGCATGACCTACTTGACTCAGATTAACAAATGATCACCTTAGAAAGTCTGAGCAGGCTCTTGAGAGATGGGTATGATAATGCTGAGAACAGGGAAAGGGAAAGGGAGAGGGAGAGAGGAATGGGGCAGATGGCTAGATGCATGGGTTATGACTATGGAGAAAGTGGGCTCATTAAAACTCATTAAGACTAAGTGTCTCAGAGGACAGGGGTGATATGAAGGCTCCAAAGGCATATAGAGGTGGGTGATGATTTTAAGCCAGGTAGATCTTTGTGGGGTAGCAGTATAATGAAGAGTATTTTGACAACCAGAAATAAGAGGATCTTTCAGGAACATCTTTGCTGAAAACCTACAATGAACATGGCACATGATGGGCATAGGGAGGACACCAAATGAAAATGAAAAACAGCTAATTCTCCAGCATCTAACAGCCAGGAAAGGGAGAGAGGTGGCATATGAAATAGACTAAAACCAGTACTGAAAAACAGGTACAATGTGCTATGGGAACACAGTAGAAGAAGCAGCTAATTCTTGTCGAGATTTATGCCAAGAATCATGAGATCTGTGTCAAGGAGGTGAGCTCATCCATCAGCAAAACCACTGATGATGTGCATCTTGCTCTGAAAGACTGTTCTGCTGGGACCTATCAAATAATAATATGCATGCATACTCCAGCCCCCAGGACTGATGGGAGATTGAATTCCAACATCCTGAGCAGAGAATGGTGAGTGAGCCCCTTATGGTTGCCAGACATGAAATGAATAGACTAATAAGAAGGGAGAGCAGGGGACTTGCTCAAAAAAATGTAGCCAGGAAGTGAGGAAACCACAAAAAGACAAACAATCTGGAGGAGCATAAAGGACGAGAAGATGTATGTCAAAATGGCCAGAAAGACAGACGCCACCGATACCTGCTGCTATTTAAGGGGAATTATTCCATGGCCTTTTTAGAATCCCATGGACGGTAGGAGACCATGGCCTGGCTTTAATGCTACCTTCTCTCTAGATTACCAGGAACACATAACGCCTTCTCAAAATCTCAGCTGAATGAACAAATGCAACTCTTAGCAACTTATTTAAACTCATAGGAACTTTAGTTCATCTATAAACTGGGTAGCTTTCTGACAAAGATTTAGTGAGATAGCATTTCAAGTGCTTTAGAGCAGTGGTCCCCAACCCTTTTGGGACTAGGGACCAGTTTCATGGAAGACAATTTTTCCAAGGATTGTAAAGGGAGGAGCATGGTTTCAGGATGATCCAAGCACATTCCATTGATTGTGCACTTCATTTCTGTTATTAGTACATGCTCACCATAACGTAGAATCAGTGGGAGCCTGAAGCTTGTGTTTCCTGCAACTAAACAGTCCCATCTGGGGGTGATGGGAGACAGTGACAGATCATTAGGCATGAGATTCTTATAAGAGCGTGCAACCTAGATCCCTCCCATGTGCAGTTTGCAATAGGGTTTGTGTTCCTATGAGAAACTAATGCCATTGCTAATCTGACAGGAGGCGGTGCTCAGGCAGTAATGCTCTCTCACCTGCTGCTCACCCCTCCTTCTGTACCACCAGGATCCTAACAAGCCATGGACTGGTACTGGTCCCTTGCCTGAGGGTTGGAAACCCCTGCTTTAGAGAACTCAAATACTGATATTCTCTTGGTATGTTCTGAAAACTCTACTCTGTTAAAAAAGAATGGACCTAATTCTTTGAAACAAGACATTTCTTTTCTTCCTTCTTTTAATGTTTGTTTTCAGAATAAATATGTGTAAATTGCAGGAAATTGGGAAACAGTTTTGAAAAAAGAAGACAGTAAAAATCACCAGTACCTAATGCTAACATTTTATGTATTTCTTGCTATTGTTTTTGGAACTGAGTTCAATAGTACACAGGGAAAAAGAGTTCATTTTGAGACTGATCTCTAGCATATGCAAAATGCCTCACCTTCTTTATAAAAAGAATGGTCCAATTATGGATGGAATCAATCAATAAATTAAAATGTGTAGCAATTCTATCAAGTGCAAGATATTCTTCTAAGTAAAGTAGGAGAGACAGGTTTAAAAGACAGGAACTCTGCCCTTCAGAAATGTTTAGTGTGTGGAGTAGATAAGATATAAGCCTGTGATTTTTGCTAATGATATATAACATCATACACAATATGAGATTACTGTAGATTGAATAGTTAAAATTGTAAACATAGGATTTAAAATGAGGAGTGATTCTTGGGGCTTATGGGGAGGTTCCAGGGAAAATTTGAGTGACATTTAAATAATCCAAAAAGAAATTGAGATAAGCCCTTTCTTTATAAAATATTCTTTCCCTTAAAAATGTTATACTTCATTATATTACAATAGATGTCTTCATTAGGATAGTTGTGAGGGACACATTTAGATATAACTTCCATATGTTGTAGCATTCTCCATTGTAACAGGTTTATTATCTCATGTGATTGACTCATCTTAAAAGATATTCTTGCTTCAAAGATAAAATTGACCTGGGGAGGTTAAATGACTTGGGCAAGATGACACAATTATTAAGAGGTGACATGGAAATTGACCTAGGCTTTCTAACTCCTGGGCCACTATACTTTCTACACTTTATTGCTTAAAGGAAATGGTTTAAAAGGCATACGGAAAATAAGCCAAATAGAATATGAAGGTTTCCCTCATATAAATCAGCCACTATTATTATAGCTTGACTGTATTACTGTAACAACCTTCTTATTGATCCCCTGTATCTACTCTTTCTCCCTACAATTCATTCTTCTCTTAGCCAATGGAATAATTACAAAACAAATATGTAAATAAGTTCAGCTAATTTTCTTCTTACTGCTGCCCTACACCCCACTGACCTTCCACTGAGCTTATAATAAAAGCCAAGCTTCTAATCTCAATTGGCAAGGACTACCTGGCCTAGCTTTGCCCATCCTCTGGTCTTCTGCATGTCCTGATCTCACAGAAGCTCTCATTCCCCAGAACCAGTTTCCCTGCTTTGCTCTCTCCCCACATCTCTCCATGGCTCCCTGCTTCCTATCAGATCAAAGGTCTACTCAAATGACTCCTCTTCAAAAGGACCTTCTCAAGTCATCTAAGCAAGGGCCACCTCACCCATCCCCATCAGTTATTCTTTATCACATCATGACCTTGATTATAGTTTCTGATCCAATCTGAAATCATTTGGTGTATTTGTTTATTATGTATCTTTTGGCACCAAAATGGATGATCCACCAGAGCCTGATTTTCCTAGGCTCTCTTTTGTACCCAGAAGAGAGCTGGGTTCATAAAAGGTTTTCAAGAAATACTTCTGAATGAATAAATTCCCATTTGAAGTCTTTCTTTAGGCCAATGTTTTCGGCCTTATTTTATACTCTTAACTCATTTCCCTCCTTTCCTAATTATTCTAATATAGTTTGCAGCTTATATTACTTCATTGGAGCCATAGCAAGATCAGGACATTCACTTGTAATTTGAGCCAGAGGTGTTCTCTGGCAAATGGAAGATGAAGTGTGGTGAGATAGGGGCTGACAGGGACTTGGCAACAAACCATCTCACTGAAAGAGATTAGAAATTCACATAATTCACGTAAGACCGTAAATGTGGCTTTAGTATCATCGGGGCTTGGGGGTCCATTCACTGTTTAGGCAGTCTTTTTTGGACTAAAGGACCAAGCTGGCAGGGCTGGCTCTAATCTTCCAAGCCCAGCAGCTTCCTCCTCTTCTTCCCAAGTCTTTCCAATGCATTCCATGTTGGGCTGGCAGATGGTGAGTTCAGGTGGAGGCGGGAGGCGAGGGTTGGGAAGAGGAACATCTTTCACTGGATGGATTGGACAGCAACTCTCAAATTCTCAAGATATTCTTTTGGGTTTGTATGTTTTCCTGGGTCTAGGTTGTGATCCTGAGAACTTCAAGGCTACTTTTTGATCAGAGTCTAGCCTTTGCTGGTGGCCCAACACAACTTGTTAGATTCATTCATATCCAAAAAGCTTATATTTGAAGGCACAGTAAGAGCTGGGGATACTAGGAGACCAAGACAGGAAGGTCTTGCTTACATAGATGCTACAGTGTGGAGGAGGAAGGCAGGCACTGAGGTGATGGATAAAGAAGCAAGGCAATTTTAGATAGCAAGTGCTCTGAAGAAAGTTAAACACAATACTGGGAAAGATAGTGGGTGGGTGGGTACAATGAAGGCAGGTCTCAGACGTGTTATTCAGGGAAGGGCTTCCTGAGCATGTGACCTGACTGTGTATAGGAGGGCATCTTGTGGGGACCTGCTGGAAACTTAATTCTGGTAGACAGGAGCAAAGGCAAAAGCCCCAGGAAGAGGATGCGCTTGATGAATCTGAGGAAGAAAGGAAGCCATGGTGGTTGAAAATATTGAGAAGGAAAGAGAGCTACCCAGTGAGGTCAGAGAGAGAGGAGGGAGCAGATCTCGGATGCCTGCAGATCCTAGTATTTTCTCACTAATTCACTTTGAACCCATCATCAGGGTTCTTAGCTGATAGATTACAAAGTTCACGCACATGGAGGCTCCATGTGAATGGAAAGGTCACTTGTCCTATTCACTGCTGTATTTCTAGTGTCCCACATACTGCCTGGCACCTAGTAGGAGCTCTTTAAGCATCTGTTAAATGAATGATGTAAAAGCGAAAATCTCATTTTATGGAGCTCATCTCTCCTTTCCATACTAATCCTGCTGCACTGGGACCCTCAGAGAGGAGAGAAGCAGATAAGGCCATCTGCCACCATTTCTCCAATGGGTCCATATACAGGAGGACATAATAAAATCTGTATGACTCTAAGTCATTCAGACCTTAGTTTGAATCTTGCTGTAGCCCTGCATTTGTTAACTTTGAATATTTATCTTCACGTTGCGCTCGGGGACCTGAAAAAAAAATTTCTTCCCAACTCTGCAACTGTTACTTTCCTTTTCAGGAACAGCTTTAAGAAGATGAGAGTACTTTTTTTCTACAGCACACTTTCCTTAGGAAATGTTTCCAAAGTACATGGGGCACCTTGGAAAAGAGGTGCTATATAAATATATGTGAGTCACTAAAGCTGTAATTACCAGCAACAGAGATCCTTGTGTGAAAACAAAAACAAAAGACATACTTTCAAAATTCAGGGCCTAGGGGTTAGCAAGAGCAGTATGGTTTCATTGCCATTTATCCAAACCTAAATAGTCATTCCCAACATTTTGGAGGGCTAAGATGGCATGCCAGTTTATGCCATTATTTCCAATATCACACCTGACATGTCCAATTGCTACATACTACATACTATGTTGAGGGACAGTAAGTTATCTTGCTTCAAGCTTTGTTTTGTTAGACAGAAAATGGGGATATGGGATCCCCCATTCATTTCTTTTATCCAGTCTAAAATTAAGTGCTAATTTATAGGCATTTGGGAGAAAATATAAAATATAGCTTGAGTTTTCTTTGCTGAGAAAATGGAACCTAACATAATGTACCAATGAAATTATTTTATACAGAGTTGGTTTGCATTAGATGTTGATCATTCTCTTATTTTATTTTGTAGAAGCAAACCTTTATTTCATACATTCAAAGTGGCAGGCACTTTGCTATGCTGGAGATACAAAAATGAATCAAGTTTCCTACTCTTGATAATCCCCAAAGCATTTGGGGGTTATTTATTAAAAGGGTAATTAAAATGGATTTTTTTCTTATAAAGGGTCCCACAGGCTGAACACCTGGAAAATACAGTATTATAATGAGAATAAGTGATTTGGGATTCCTTAATGTTAAAAAGATGGTAATGTCTCTCTGCCCCCTTTCCCCATGGTAAACTGAATCCAGCCACCAGGCAATATATTTTTGGGAGTAAGTTTAAAATAGGTTCACTTTCTGGCTTCAATACTGTATTAATTTTGTGGCCTTAGAAGAGTTACTTAATTTTTCTGAAATATGATTTTCTATGTCAAGAATGTGAATAAGAAAGTTTATCTAGCTTGCAAACTTTTATAAGGGTCAGAGATACCTCTAACTTTTGAGTATCTGTCATGTAGTAGATTCTCAATTAAACACTCCTATTATCAGCAATGACATAATTGTATTCTATTTTTTCAATATTATTTACCCCTTAGTTTTGTTAGCAAATGATTAGGTAAAGCACCTTTTATTTTCATTTATTTCAGAACTCACAACCTTGGAAAATGATTGTTATGGTAAAACATGTAATTTTAATCATACTGACAACATGCATAATATATCCACGGTAGTTTTTAGTTATGTAATGACACGGTTCTTAAAAGTTTGTGAATATTATTAATCAACTACCAAAGAGAAGACTTCCCTTCCCTAGAAAATTGGTTATCAAAACAGGCATTCATGGTCTATTTCTGCTTTTTTCAAATGCAAATCTTGTATATGTTATGTCTTGGTAAGTCATGTCTCTACTAGAGAACTGGAATAAAACTAGCTGGCTGTTGTGCAGGGGGTTTCCAAACCTGGCTGTGGACTCTATTAATCCAGGGAGTTTTTCATTTAAAATACTTATAGCTCCAACTATATACTTTTACATTGGAGTTTTTAATGAATGGGCTTCAAAAATATTTATTTTTGAAAAGTTCTACCACTTGATTCTTATGGCAGTCAGGTTTAAGATGACCTCCAATTATCCCCCCTTTCTTGTGTTTATGCCTTGTATAAACCCCTCTTTTAGGATGTAAGATGGGAACTATGAATTGCTTCTAACCAACAGTAGGTAGCAAAGGTGATGGGATGTAACCTTCATGATTGTGTTACCTGGGATTATAACTTCTGCTTTACTAATAATCTGTCTCACCCTTGTTGCTTTGGTGAAAGAAGCTGCCATGTAGTGAGATGGTCCATAAGGCTTTTGGCCAACAACCAATGATGGATTGAGGCCTTCAGTCCAAAAACCCCCAAGGAACTGAATCCTGCCAATGACCATGTGAACCTGGAAGCAGACCTATCCTTAGTTGAGCCTCTAGATGAGAACCCACCTATGGCTGACACCTTGATTGCAGCCTTGCAGAGGATTCAGCTAAGCTGTGCCCAGACTTCTGACCCACAGAAACTGTGAGATAATAAATTTGTATTGCTTTAGGTAGCTAAGTTGGCAGTAATACGGTTAGGTACAGGAGATATGCAATACAATTCTGATATGCAGTAAAGGCTGGGAACTAGTGTTACAGAGTATTGTTAGAGCAGGAGTAAGTGTGGTTTTTCTATGAAGCTTTTAATAACTATTTATTAATTTTGATGGTTATGGCAATGATTTGTGATGAGGATGATGATCACGATCATGATGGAATTCTGTAAATATCTTAGGGGTTTTTCTTAGGGATTAGTAGTTACATAACTCGGACTAATTTAATTTCTACATAATAGAAAAGCCACAACATAATTAATAGCTAAAATTTCATTAGATTTCACTCCCCTTCTCCAGTGAACATGAAGCTATTCTTTGCAATTTAGAACATCCTCAAAACATATTGACAATATGAAATTTTCTCTTTTGTATCCAAGAATTCTGAAAGCCTATGAATTTGGCTGGTAATGATTTCAATCACTGGATAGTAAAGAGTCTCCAAAGTTGTATTTGGTTTTTCTTCCAATTATCATTAAGGAAAATACAATCATGTGGAAGGCAAAAACCATATTTGATGATAAATTATTATATATCATTAATAAGAAAATATAATATTTATCTGATTTCATCTGTCATTTTAATTAAAGTTAATAATAACTATCCCCTGGCTGATTCAGTTTTTAAAATCCTCACATTTTCATTATTATTCCCATTTTTGAAATAAAGAGTTTGTGATTTAAAGGGGTTAAAATAGTTTCTATTAGGCTTACAAATAGTTCAGAATCAAGATAAAGAGGTCAATCCTTCAACTTTTACCTAATGCTTTTCCCCATTAGATGGTCTCTGCCTTTATTTCACAACACCATTATGTCAGCTCCTTATTGCTTGGTATGTAATTAATTAGAAAACACAACCCACAATAAATGTGTGGTATAGTTTAGCTTTAAAATAAGTAGCCAGGATTTGTGTGCCTTGGAGACTAACAAGATTCATACACTTACTTTTGGAATATAAAAACCAGAAAATATATAAATGTGCATGAACATGAATAACTTATTGTTTGACCTCTGCATTCAGCATTATTTATTAATGCCAATACATCTTCTTAAGCAGCTAGAAAACAATACATGCTTCATCAATAGTCTTTGAGCTTCCTTGCTCAATGTAGCTGAAAAATGAGGTCTAAGAAAGTTTCCAAAGCCCTGAACGATGTTAGAGTCTGGCTGTTTTATGATCAAGTGGTCTTTTCAACTTTAATGGGAAAAATAAATCATTGTTAAAAGATAATCTTGTCACATGAAAGCCAAAAAGGTGCAATATCAATGATTCAACTTACCAAAAAACCACCCTGCGGATTGGAACAAAGCATATAACACAGTTTGTTTTGTTGTCGCTGTGGTTGGTGGTGAGAGTAGAGTAGGCTTAAGGAAATATCTCGTTTTAAAAATAGTAAGAGGGCAATATAAACTTACTTAATAGAAAAATGAATGGAGTTGATACAAGGGCTATAAGAACAGAAATCTGAAATCCTTTTTTAGATCTTTTTCTGTTTCATCCAATTGCTTATTTCGTGATGAAACTGCCAATTGTTCACATTCTTTCTCTCTTTCTCTTTCCTTTATTCAATTTTTGATGCTGCGAACAATATGAAAAGCACAGGGATAGCTACTAAAGTTAATGCTTGCCTTTGCTTTAAGGCACAAATTTATATAAAAGTAGTTTAGGTACAGTTGCTAAACAAAATTGTTTTTCTAATTGTTTTAAATGGAGCTTATTCTTAGCAAGTTCAAACTAAGCACATCCATCTCTTTAAGCCAATATCTAATTTGGATTATTATGCCAATAAAGTCTCGGTAGATAAAAATATCTACAATTACAAGACTATAAATTAATGGAAAAAATTCTCTCATTTAAAACGACAAATGCACACATGTGTGTGCTCACAAACACACACTCAAACAAGATTATTGTTCATGTAGATTTATAGAATTTGTATATTTTTTCCCTCCTTGTTTGAAAAAGTGGAGAAGGTTGTCCTTAAGAATTTTTCTTTAAATTTTGTTTCTATAAATGAAAAACATGTAGGCCACCTGTGGTGGCTCACTCCTGTAATCCCAGCACTTTGGGAGGCAGAGGCAGCAGATCAGTTGAGGTCAGGAGTTTGAGACATGGTGAAACCCCATCTCTACTAAAAATACAAATATTAGCCGAGCATAGTGGCATATGCCTGTAGTTCCAGCTACTTGGGTGGCTGAGGCAGGAGAATTGCTTGAACTCCAGAGGCGGAAGTTGCAATGAGGTGAAATCTCCCCACTGCTCGCCAGTCTGGGTGACAGAATGAGACTCTGTCTCAAAAAAAAAAAAAAAAAAAGGAACGTGTCTAAAATCCTGGTAAGAAGTAATTTGCTTCAGTTCAGGAAAACAGTTAGAGGGAATATTTATAATTGTGTACTAAGACACCCCTCTGGAAAATTCCCAGTCAGTTCTTCCTGCAATGCTTCATAGCTCTCCCACTGGCTCATGGACTTGGGAAGGTTCATAGCTAGCTTTTTCCAAAAAGAATGCCAATCTCTCCTGTCCCTTTTTTTAAAGGGTGAAAGAGGATGTCTAAGTAATACCAAGTGAGTGTGAACTGAATCTGTAGTTTAGACAATAAGCCTAAGGCATAGATGGGCAGCTCAAACCCAAGCGTCAATGTGGAAAGGAGGGGGAATTTAGCCTGGGGGAATTTCCAAGACTTTCTGTCAAAAGTTCTCAAGACCTGCAGCATCTTCCATGCTGAAGTCTGTCCTGTGCAAAGTACCGCCCATGCAAGAAAACCGTAAGGAGGTCACAGATCATTCTGAAGAATCAACGCAATGTCACAGGCTGATGACAGGTTGACATCTAAGGTCATAGACCAGTTTTCTTTGGGGGATGTATTCACAGAGCAGAAGAGCTGTATCAGCAAAATATCACTGAAAGCTGTCACCAAATTCAACAAACAGGGCAGAGCACTGCTCACAAACACAGCAACAGCCTAGTAAATCGAGAATCCTCCATCCCTTTCCCAAAGGCTGCAACAGAATAGCGTGTTATAGTAGTTTCTCGGGCCAAACATAGATACATAAAGCCGTATCGAGAATGTCAGTGCCAGGCTTATCCATAACTGTGATGTCTGGAGTTTTTCCAAGCATCTCTTGAACAATTTTAGCAAAACTCCAGTGGTAGTACTCATCACTTACCAACACCAAGAGGCAGGGTATAAAGGAAAGTCATGAATGAGCGTGTGTAGCATGTAAAGACTAATCTCTGCTTTTATAAAGAGATAATCAACAGGTGATAAATTGGAAATGCAGAATAATGGCAGTGGTTTGCAGCATAGACTCTGATCAGACAGATCTGGGATCTAGTCTTAGCTCCTTCATTTAGATGTTGTATGACATTAGGATATTATTTAATATCTGAACCTCAGTTTTTACATCTGTAAAAATGGGAATAATAATAGCGCCTACTCTATGGGATGGAAGAAAGGATTAAATTATGTAAATAAAGTACTTAGTACAATGCCTGGCACTTAATAAATTATAAAAATGCTGTTTACTTTTATGATAATAATTACTATTATCATCATTACTAGTTATAATTAGGAAATGCTTTTCAAAAGTGAACACTTTGAATATAACTTGCATGTCATCTGATCTGGAAATATAATAAGGGTATCTAATTCCCACTGATTTAGTGAGTCAAACAGAAAACCAAAACAAATTGAATCATTCAACTGGTGTATTTAGAATTGCTAATGATTATAGCGTTCAAGAAAGTTAGTGAAATATATAAATTGCAATTCATCTATCTTGAAAATCTCGAAAATAAGTTATTTGTCTAGTCTAACAGTGGGCAGGGCTTAATTGTTTAAAAATGTATATTTAGAGCCTTCTAGAAAAGAAACATGTGCAAGGTGAATAAAGATGGAATAAAGTGTGTTAATACAAGGCAGGTATGCCAAAATCATTTATGTTTCATCACAGACTTCAAAAAAGGATGCATTGCTTTTAAATAGCACTTTATGCTTTTCATGGAATTTTCTCTGCATTGCCATCTTATATTTTTAGACACATACAGAGAGGGCCACATGTGCACGTACGATCTCTTTGAACCCAGCACTGATTATTTTCAAGTCAGCTCTACTATTAGAGTCCTCGTCCAGATGGAGGGGAAGGTGTGGCATTAGCAACAAGGTTGTAGGTCCAGTCCAGAAATTGCATTCAATGGATAATCTGATTAGCAAATTTTGAAAGGGGTTGGTATATGCATTTCACTTATCGTCTAATTCAAAAAACTCCGTAACACAACTTGGACAAAGTTACCAGTATCAAAGGTCCTAATGTAGCATAATTTGTGTTGAGTGTGTTACATTCTGACAGTGCTATAAACCAGGGAGACAGTTTACTGACAATTCTGTGCTACCAGATACCAACTCAGGCCTCTGTCCAGCTTTACATTGTCAATTCTCATGGAAACATGAGCAGTTACATTGCCTCAGAGGACGCTGAAGTTTGGATTGCAAAAGACGAGATGGACAGATTTCATATTTTCATTGCAGATTTTTTTCTTTTCCTTTTCAAACTGCTGAGCATAATTTTTTTAAAGGCAGGAAATGCAACTAGTGTTTGTTTCTAGCATGGCTTCTGTTTTGAGATTTCTTCTTTGTAGAAGAAATGTGTTGCCCAGCTGTCTAGAATCCCAATCAGGATATCGTTTCAGCATGAAATATATTACAAGAATGATTTTAGCTGGTCATAAACTAGAATGAATATGAGGCTAGGGCTATTTTGTCCAAATTTTACCCACGGAGGGGGCGCTCTGATTCAGTTAAATGGAAATAATATAAATAAATGAGGTAAAGTTTAGTTCTCTGTTTTGCCGAGAAAAGAGAGTAATTGTGAAAGACAAAGAATTGCATCAGTGAACAAGCAGAGCTGTGGAGATTCTCAGTTACAGAGATTCTTAGAAACAAGGGTCATGTGGCAATTGGCCAAAAGCATTTCAATCAACATTTAAAAGACTGGTTCAACCCAAGTTGAATTGCTGGAGAATTGAATGCTTTCCAGTTTTAATACTTCTCCTACCTGCAGCACCCACACACATTGTTCAAGAAATATTAATTAAAAATTCCCTGTATGAGGAACTCCTTGTATGAAACACAAAGGCTAGAACTGGTTAATGGGAAAAGATACAAAGATGATTCAAGTCCTACCTTTTTAGTGATTTGTGAAAGAGACAGACATTTCAGCCAGTATCCTATTTTTTGATTCCAAGACTTACAAATTTTAATGTTTCTGAAATACAATCACCGAGTACATTTGATTATATCCTTTCCAAAAGTTGGCATTAAATCTATGGGTCTTATAATAGATGGAATTTTAAAAGTTAGAAGTGAATGTACTACTGTAAATTCAGCTACCCAGTGTAAGGGGAACAGAAAAGAAATCTGACTGGAGGATTCTTGAATGAAATTACTATAATCTGGGCCTCGACAAAAAAAAAAAAAAAAGAAGAAGAAATCTACCAGACTGGAAGCTTGTGTATGTGGGATGGGAAGGAAGATAGGAGGATATTGAAAGTAAAGGGAAGAGCATATGCAAAGACATTAAAAAACACAACAGTATGTAAATGTGGGAGTACAGTTTATATATTAAATAGATGTATTATGAAAAACATTCAGAGAACCTGAAGCCAGCTATTATAGAAGCTAAGTGGGAAGCTAGAGTACAAGGACTTGGAGTTCTTCTGAAGACACTATTGACTGTTTTTAAGTGAAAGGAAAAGTAACATGAGTCTGTCACATTCCTAAGGCAGTGCCATAAATGCTATCCAATTTAATTCTCCCAAATGTTTCCAAGGCATCCCCCCACTGTTTTTCCTGATAGGGAACAGAGGCACAGGGAGGTTAAGATGCCAAGGATACAAGGAGTAAGTCTAAGTTCTACCCCATCTGTATGATTTTAAAATCTAAAAACCTAGGAGATGTCTATAACACCAACTTAAGATGTTTTGGTCTTCTCGTTTTTCATTTGCTAATTTTTTATTTTTATTTTTAGAATTAATATACTTTTTTAAGAGTAGTTTTAAGTTTACAGAAAAATTGAGCAGAAAGTACTGAGGGTTACCATACATCTCTTTACCCTTCCAAAAGTTTTCTCTATTAATAGCATCTTGTATTAATGGGGTATATTGTTACAATTGATAAGCCAATATCGATACATTAAATATTCAATTTACATAAGGATTCCCTCTTTGCATTGCATTTTATGGGTTTTAACAAATATGTAATGACATGTATGCATAATTGCAGCATCATACAGAATTGTTTGACTGCCTGCAAAATCCCCTGTGCTCACCTATTCATCTCTCCCTCTTTCCCCCGAACCCCTCCCACTGCTTCCACTGATCTTTTACTGTCTGTAGTTTTCCTTTTCCCAGAATGTTATATTGTTGGAATCACACATTTTCACACTGATTTCTTTTACTCAGCAATATGCATTTAGATTCTTCTAAGTCTTTTCATGGCTTGAAAGCTCATTTCTTTTTATCCCTGAATAATATTCCATTGTATGGATGGATTATGGTTTGTTTGTCCTTACACCTATTGAAGGACATCTTAGTTGTATTCTCGTTTTGCCAATTATGAACAAAGCTGCTGTAAATATTTCTATGTAGGTTTTTGTGTGCACACGAGTTTTTAACTCATTTGGGTAAGTACCAAGAAGTACTGGATCATACAATAAGAATACGTTTATTTTCATAAGAAACTGCCAAATTGTCTTCCAAAGTGACTGAATCATTTTGCATTTCCACCCGCAATGAAGGAGAGTTCCTGTTGCTCTGCATCTTAGCCTGCATTTGCAGTTGTCGGTATTTTAGCCATTCTAACAGGTGTGTAATGGCATCTCATTGTTTTAATTTACAACTCTCTGATGGCATATGCACTTTCTAATTTAATTTTGTTACCTATTATATATTTTTCTAATATCTGTTATTTTGACTTTTACAGTTTCCATCATTCATTCTTTCATTCATCAACACATAGTAAGTGTCCATTATAAGCCAGTAACATTTTTTGAATCTGGGTTATTTTTGTTTCTTTTACTCTTTTTCTATTCTTTCCCCCATTTTTACTTTGACATGTTCCATTCATTATTTATTTTACATAAACTATTAATTTGTCCCTCTATATATTCTATTCATTTCTAGATAAACTGGTTGGTTATCCTTTATTTTTCTGATAATAATTTTTTAATTTCTTCCACTTTCCTTTTCTCCTGTTAGTTTTATTATTATTTATTCATAGTACATGCAGCACAGTCTGAAATATTGTTAGATATGAAACTGTTGAAAAAATGTCTGAAGTGGAAATCACCTACCTTGGTTGACGATAAATCTTAACTTTTGTATTGTTGCCAAATTGCCACTAACTCGATATATTCCATCAACATCTAGACCTGAAAACAAAAGGGCATATTTTATATTGGCACATGTAAGAACTGAGAGGTAAAATTAAAAAAAAAACTATGAAAACGAGAAGCAAATCACATCAAATATCTCTTCTCAGAAAAAAGTAATTTCTATGTTCTAAATTACGCAATATTCAAAATTTTAATCCCAATAAAGTAATCATGGTATTCAGTCATAATTAAAATTATCATCATAAATTTGAGTCTAACTGAGGCACAAAAGAGCAGAAGGCAGAATGGGATTAGATTGTATGTTTAAAGTTCATTTCCAATGAAAAAATAGGAATCAAACTGGAGGGTGGGGGGAACCTCCAGACATTTGCGTATTATTGTCTTTTTTCTACAAGGTAAAATAACCCAACACATTTGTGAGACATTTGATACTGGCCTGACTTACTGTCTTCCTGCCTTTCTGTCTCTCTTCTTTCCTCCCTCTTCTCCCCCCAGCTCTTTTTCTTCTCTCCATCTCTATTCTATTCTATTCTATTCTATTCTATTCTATTCTATTCTATTCTATTCTATTCTATTCTATTCTATTTCTATTCTATTCTATTCTATTCTATTCTATTCTGCTTTATTCTATTCTCATTTTTCTGTGATCTCTACAGAATAACATATTTTGGTCTGATTAATTGAAACTAAAGAGTAAAAATTCTATTCCAGATATAATGCTAGTATATTATAGGTAATGGGGTGCATCATTATGGAGAGAAAAATAATCTTTGGCAAAATGGTAAAATGAGTTTCAGATTATTTCAGAACTGCTCATCTGTAATTCAAAATAACTTATCCCAGCAGTGAATTTCAATAATCATTCACTTGTTTTCCACACATCTATTTATGGAATCTAGTCGTTTTCATGACCACATTATGAGGACAATGAAGAAACAGGAAAATGAAAAGGGAAACACTTAGTCAAAAACTATAGTACCTAAAAATGCTGATAACATAACTGTAATGTCAAGAATGTATATTCTCTGGGCACTCAGAGAGACCTAGATGAGATTGCCAGCAGATGCAGAGGTCTTATCTCAATAGTTTCTCTGTGGAGGTGATACAGCATCATGGATAACCATTGTAATTCACAGTAGTATTAAATATATTGGTAGAAATTATTGCCATAATATAACAGAATAAAGGCTTTCCAAAGCTCTTTACTGACACAAAGTGAGCTCATTTATTGCTTTACCATCTCTACATTTTTATATACTTTATATTAGGAACAGTTCTGCCATTGTGAAAAATATTTCATTGGGAGGTTATGGTAGAATAACATAACTTATAACATTGGTAATAATAGCATAATTTAGGACAATCATTCACTAACGTTTTTACTCTTCCATGTAATAAAATATAGGGTAACTTGAGATAATAGCAATAAAATGCAATAGCTATTAACACATGTATTAATTCATGTGAGTTTATCGTTTTAGAATAATCTAGGAAATTACTGAGACTCTGTCTCTTCCTGAGGACTATAAATTGTGAGGAACTGGGTGAAGCTGGATACCAGTTAGCCAGTGGTGAAAGTTTGTAAGACATATATTTGTAAAAATCAAATATATTTTTTTCTTTGTGATGCCCAAAATACCTCCATTAAGCTAAGTCTACTCCGGTTTGTTTGTTTTAAAGTACAATTTCTGCTTGAGAGCTTAAATGTGATAATAGTCCTAATTAAAATTTTTCTAATATTTAATTCCTAGCTTTAGTATTGGTCCATTTTGGTCTTAAGTTCATGTACTTACACCCAGGATGTTAAAAGAGTAATTTATGAAAAACTTATTAATCAATTTCTTGTTTCCTTTGTCATTAGATGCTGTTTGGTACTTAGTTTTAACCTATGAAATTTTAAATAAGGTGATAGATTTTAAAATGTTAAAAATTGTACCTTTGTCTTTCTCAAATTTTTCTCTCTTAATTTTTTTGAACATATAGCCACTGAGGAAATTATTTTAAAATTCTTCTCTAAAATCACCCTCAGAGGCCCTGAAGCGTTTACACAAAAATGTTCACGATAGTATGTTTGGGGCTTTTGAGGAGAGTTTTCAATTTGGAAGTAGACAAATGTCATCAGAACCATGAGTGGTGAATAAAGTCACTTTGATGCTTGCCACCACAAACAAAGTTTTATCAAATGGATGTGGCTCTGATTTGCTCCCATGGATTATCAATTGATTTTAAGGAATTTAGAGAAAAAGAATATTTTAGAAAATAGAAACAATAATGGAATACATGGGTCTTTGTTCTGTAAATGAGAAATTCTAATATGCTTTTTAAAGAATCAATCAAATCATATTATTTGCAATAATAAAGATGAAATATGAATATCTATTGCAATAAAAATGAGAATGTGTATTTTTAAAAATTGTTTGTTTTGCTAATTAACTAGACCCTTATTAGAGGGCGATTATAAATAATGTGAACTTCAAATTTTAATTGCAAATAAGTGACTTAATCTTCAGGTTATTTATTTATTTATTTATTTATTTATATTTTTTTGAGACAGAGTCTCACTCCGTCACCAGGCGCCAGGCTGGAGTGCAGAGGCGCGACCTCGGCTCACTGCAACCTCTGCCTCCCGGGTTCAAGCAATTCTCCTGCCTCAGCCTCCCCAGTAGCTGGGACTACGGGTGTGCACCAACATGCCCAGTTAATTTTTTTGTATTTTTGGTAGAGACGGGGTTTCACCATGTTGGCCAGGATGGTCTCGATCTGTTGACCTTGTGATCCGCCCGCCTCGGCCTCCCAAAGTGCTGGGATTACAGGCGTCAGCCACCGCACCCGGCCTGTATTTTATTTATTTATTTTTTAATCCTCACTTTAATATGCCTATTCCTCTATACAAAGTATAAAATCAAGCACATGTCTATTTTGAAGTTAGCACTCTTCCTTTTCAAATATTATTATAAATGCTATTGGAATGCATAGAGTTGTAAACTGGTTTTTAACTGCTGAAATTCCGTGTATTCAAAACTTTCTTTTTCTCTTAAAGTTATAATGTGAGAAGTGCTTTCCTTGGTCTTCCATAAATTTCTATAACTTTTTTTTTTAAGTCCAGTAATCAAAACCATTTGAAAAAGCAGTATGGATTGGACATATTACATATGAACAACTGGAAAGTAGTATATCATTTAAACAAAGCAGCCTCATCCTAAAGTAATAATGCAATTTTCTTTTGGCATAAAAGGAGGCAGCGCGATTGATGGAGACAGGGAGGGTGACTCAGACCTGTGCCACCACTGTGGTTGTAGACTTGAGTCACAGCAAAGAAACTGCTTTGTGGCTGAAGATAGAAACCAGAAAGAAAAAAGGAGTAAAGCAAAACATATTAGATGCAATACGAATCTATCTTGACACAACTTCCAAGCTCCTTAGATTCAAAGATATCAACACTATATATCTTGTTAATGATAATGATCTCTGACATTAGTGGCTCCTGCTTTGAATGGCTCATGCTTTCCTGCTATCATACTTTTTAAATTACATAGAGTGAAAATGACAAAGCACATATTAAATAGGAGGGTATTACATTTTGGAAAATAATCTGGAACATATCAGTGAATTTTAACAGTTATAAATTATATAGGTGCGGTCTTGAAGTTGATTAGCATTCCCCAGAATGGCTCACAGAATGGCAAACCCAAAGTCCGAGGACTATTACCTAAATTACAATTATTCACGTGCCATCCTCCTTTTACTACAAGAACTTTGAAAGTTATGCCAAACCAAACCAATGTAAATTGGTGGATTTGGACATCCTTTTCAGGACCACATTATTCTTGCTGGATTGCAAACTACTTATTTTGGAAATATAATTAGACTTCGTATGATTTTTAAATGAGCAATGTCTTCAAGGTAACTTTTTTGTGCTTTGGAGAAGGTTGGTGAAAAATCGCTTGGAGAGGTACCCCTTTCAAGAAAATAACATGACTGTAAATGCTGACAGGAGTTTTGCCTGTTATGCTAAAAATACCTTGGGAACACGATAAAACTAAGCTATTTTACTTTTTAAAATCAGACTGGCATTAACAGTAGCAATGAAAAATTCTCTGAAGAAATCCACATTCACTGAAATATCGTTTATTTGTTCATCATCAGCTGACCTTATATTTCAAAATAGTGTTTACTGTTGGCAGAAATCACTGGGTATTGCTGTAGGGGATTTTTAAAAGTCTCCCCACCCCACCGCCCCCATTTATTCTGAAGAAGCTTAGATTGGGATAGACACACAATTAGGAGTTATTAGGCCAAATGGTGGGTTTAAGCTCAGTGGAAAGAACGCAGCTGTCACGAGTAATTCCCACCATAAATCTTCACCACTTTGTAAAAAGAAATCTAAGACCAACACTCTGTTCAGAGTTGACTGGCTTATCTGCAAAAATATGGCAGTTTTTGACAATGCAGATTAGTCTGTTAAAAATAGTCAAAAACTGGTTTAGGTAGCATTTTTGGTAGCCTGAACGATGGACAAACCACGCAGACGTGGAGTTTGAGCCTGGTTGAGTGGTGTGCCCCCAAAGCCTGCTTGTTTTTCTGATCCATAACAAAATGCATCTGATCCTCTGCAGTCTGCAAATGTGGGCTGGGAATTTTGCACAAACAGTCCCTCTCCTGAGATTTATGGCACTTCCTAATTCCTAGGAGGTCAGAGCTACCACAAGAAGAGTCATTCTCGCAATACTTTGGACTTCTGGCTTCTCCCTCCAGCAAAAGCCTTTGAGCACAGAAACACTCAGATTACCCTCAATCTCTGCACATTTCTCTCTCAGTCCTTCCAAAGTTCTACTTGGATTCTGAGCTAAACATGAGAAGTTCTGGTGCCATTCAGACCTATCCCTCAAGTTGAAATATTTCCAACATTGCTTTTCCTAACTTATTTGTTCACGCACTTTAAATTCAATGACTGAGAGTACAGGATATAATTTAAAACTTTAATCTCTCTTCCAACTCAGTGGCTGGTGTTTATTTTGTACTTATCTGCCATCTTTATTCAATTATTGTTAATTTCTTATGAGATGCCCATCTTTCAATAGCCTTGCTATTTTCTAAGAATGATTCTCTTAGGAAAGAGCTGGCAGAATTTTGATTTTCAAACAAGAATAATTTTATTCTACAGGGTAACTACATAACTTCGTAAAAACATTCTAAAAATATATGCAGGTTTTTTGTTTGTTTTTTTTTTGCTATACTTATGTGGTTAAATAAAAAACAAAATTAAATCATTAGAACAATATACAGTCAGAACTAAGTACAGTAGGTGCCCCAACATGTTTTCCGAAGATAGTCATCGTTAATAGTTCTATTTTAGGCCAGGCTCAGTGGCTCACACTTATAATCTCAACACTTTGGGAGGCCAAGGCAGGAGGATCACTTGAGCCCAGGAATCCAAGACCAGCCTGGGCAACATAGTGAAACACTATCTTCACAAAAAAATTTAAAAAATTAGCCTGCTTGGTGGCATATGCCTGTGGTCCCAACTACTTAGGAAGCTGAGGTAGGAGAATCACTTGAATCCAGGAAGTTGAGGCTGCAGTGGGCCTTGATCACAACACTGCACTCCAGCCTGAGTGACAGAGTGAGGCCTTGCCTCAAAAAGAAAAGTCCTATTTTCATTCTTTTTGTTACTTAAGGTTAATGTCATATTTCTGCTTATTAATTTATTAACTTTGAAAGCTATTTATTGACCTCTCAGAAAATACAAAGAGCTTAATGCATTCATAGTTCCTACCATTTATCTGTACACCCTCTTTCTCTTCATTGAGTTAATTTGCCTATTTCTATATCTTAACATATCAAATTATTTCTGAGCTATGAAAGATAAAGTAGTATATTTATTCTTACTTCTTCTCTCCACCACTTCCCAGTTTTATTCTTTATGCTTTTATTGTTTATATTCTTCAAATTTGGGACATTTTGTTTTTTATAACTATTTTGTGACTTATGTATGAGTTAATATTAGTCACCATTTTTAAAAAGGGAATATGATTGGGTTTAACATTAAAATTTAGTTTCACAAAGGAGACCTCCTGAAAGTTAAGACTTAACGTGTCCTTGTGTTCCTTTCTAGGTTTCTTCATTTCTTCAAATTAAGTGCTGCCCAAAAGAAGTTTCTGCAATGACAGAAATGTTCTATGCCTTTGCTGTCCAAACCAGCATTCACTAGCCACATAGGATTGGCTACAGAGAATATTAACCACTTGAAATGTGGTTAATACAACTGAAGGACTGAATTTTCTTTTATTTAGCTTTGAGTAACTTAACCACATGTGGTGGCTGTTAATGACCATTTTAGACAGCATGGCTCTAGGTCAGCATCAACTACCCTCCTTTTCTTGTATTCCATTGTCATTCTTTCTTGGATTGAATTTTAAGAGTTTCTTGATTCATAAAAGTAAGTAATCAGTAATTTTTCTTATTTTACGCATCTCAATGACTGTTTTCTTTTGCTTCCCAATTGATTGTTGATTTGAATATTTATTTCAGTTTCATAATCTTTTACTTTTTTAACTTTGAAAAATAAATGTTCCATTATCTTCTAGCATCCCTGCTGTTAAGTCTGAGGTCAAATTGATTCTTGACGCTTTGCAGGTAAATTGTTTTTGCTCTCAGGGATTAAAAAAAAATCCCTTTAAACTTGTAGCAGTAAAATGTCACTCATATGTGCTCCCCATCTGGGCCTTTTCGTTTGGAAAACATTGTCTTATATTATTTGTTCAATATTGTTTTCCCTCTATTATCTCTCTTCCGTATCTAGAATTTATTTAAGATGGATGTTGTTCAAATATTGGATTACCCTTATGATTGAGACTGAATTAATTAAAATAAACAGTGGTCATGGGTACCTATGTATGTGTCCAGATCTTTCCCGCTGCCAACAACTTGTCCAATCTTAAATGGGAATGGTGTATGAGGGTGTCTTGGAGGATAAATGGGTGGTGAGTAGACAACAGGCCAGGGGTTCTCCCCAGTTATCAAAGTAAGGAAGACTTAACGTGGTATATAGAGGATTTTACATATTTTGCTCCTGGGCAAAGGTATATCTAACTCTGTTGGAGAGGACCTGAGATACTCTCTTCTCTACTGCCTTCCTTCTCAGATGCCAGCAACGTTTCTGTTTGTACAGAACTTGTTCTCAGGCTCAAGCACCTGCTGTAGGTGCGTCCTTGGTGCAGGATAAAGAAAGAGGAGCCCAGCTCTCACAGCCATTAGATCCTATTATTTAATGAATTACTTTCTTTACTGCCTTCTTGAAAATTTCTGTTCTTTTTATTTGTTGATTCCAAGTTTGGTTATTCCAGGGACATCCCTGGAATGAACTATGCCTAATTGTGGTGTCTGGGAATGGTGTTTCTCCTGCTTTCATTTCTCCACTTGTTTCAGTCCATCTGCTTTTTTTCTTCCTGGAATTTCTATTTCTCATCTGCTCATGGCCCCTTTTCTGTTTTCAGAACCATTATCAGTTTTTTTCTTTTTAAAACACATATTTTCTATTATTTCATAGGGGTTTTTTTTTTTGAAAGAAAATCAAACATGTTTTTTTCAGTCTGTCAAGTTGAATGCGAGGCCTACATAGTTTTTCATAAAAACAGAACTTTCGGAGTTGAAAACAGAAGTTTCATTAGTTTGTGAAGATACTATATAATTTTCATTACTGGTACATGAGAAATGAATGGTGAGGGATTAAACTATGAATATTTAAAACAGTCATTATGTGACTCCAATTCTAATGTTGGAAGAATAGGTTGATACAAGGTGAGTTTCAGTGTATCTCTCATTTTATTTTTCTTATTCCTGTCCTTTTCTGTGTTTGTAGAAATTCCTATTATCACTTTTGCATTTTCCAGTTCTCCTTTTATTACTGAGATTGTTTTAGTTTTCTCTTCCGTTTCTTTCATGACTCTTTTCTTTTCAATTTTTATCTCATTTTGTTTTTTTGTTCTACCTTCCTCGTATCTCTGTTATAAATGCTTGCTTCATAGACACAATTATTGCAACAAGTTTTTCTTTTAATGTCATAACAAAATACCTTCATTTTTTCCTTCATTATTTTGTTTATTTGCTTTTAGTTATCATCATTGTATAGATTTTTGGCTCATTTTTGATTATTCATTTCTGAATAAAATATTTTTCATCTCTTAGGTATTTCTAGGGGATTCATATGGAAAATAATAATTTTTATTCTCTTAAGACTTGGAAGAGATAAATAGTTGTTGCGAATTTTTCTTTAATGTTAGACTAAAAAGAAGTCACTAAGAAAAGGATTTTTTTTTCTGAGAAAATAAATGGCTTAGACCCTATGATACTAAAAAACGAATAATTATTTAAAATTGTTTATATAGCCAGTGTCTGAGCTAAGGTCAAATTCCAGATTTAAATTAAATACCTTCAAAGAGCACATAATAAAGGGAATATTTACACACACACACATAAACACAAACACACACACATATATATATACATACATACATTCATATACTTGTGGTACTAAGAAAAAGGTGGTATCAAGTAGACTCTTGAATCAGAAAGAATGCTTTTCATTGAAAAGAATGAAATTGGGCAATTGGGTTCATTTTCAAATGCTTCACCCCCCACTTCCTTCCTTTGCCCCTGTTACTTCAACCTGTTATTACGAAATAAGATTGTTGTGTTCTTGACAAAAAGATTTATCATTAATATTAGTCATATTTGCTCTTCTGCCCAATTCTGAACTCTCAACAAGCCTTGTCCTATTTGGACACCTGAGAATACAGGTGTTCTGATATTGCTCCAACATGAAAATTGAGAGAAGAAAAGAACTAAATACCCTGAGTGTTAAGTGTATTACCAGTTTGGTTTTCTTAGTGGTTCTGGATCGTACCATTTATGCCTTGAAAAGTTCTGCAAGAATAGAGTTTAGCAGTTGAGTAGGGGACTTGATGGGGGGAGGTGTGGGAAGGAGAGTGGTTGGCTATCTTGCTTTTTACTGTTATTAGATATTCTTGTATAGAGGCACAGGGTTGGATTCAATCTTAGAAAACAATTTGTTGCATTACTTTTCTAGTTTCCTCATCTTTCTCATTCTTTTTAAGTAGGGTATTGGACATTTCAATAAGCAGAAGAGAATTTCACTGACTTCTTCAAATGTTACCAAAAAAACAAACAAACAAACAAAAAAAAAAAACAAATCCTCCTCCTCAATGTGGATACAGGGTTAAAACCACTGTCATTCCTCATTATTAGAATTTTCCCCTTATATTTATACTTAGTTCTTACCACGTTATCTCACCAATTTTCTTATAATTGGAGATGCTTATCCATATCATTGGAATCTAGAAGTATAGACAGTAGTATACTTTAAAAAATCTTATTTCCTGGTTTCCATTTGCTGTGATTCTTTTTATGGATCAAGCATGTTTGTGTGTATAGCCTCTATATGTTTAATTTAACTCCCACCTTTAAAATGATTTCTTTTAACTTAAGGATTACCAAATGGTAAGTCAATCAGGGAAAAGACAAGGGGGAAATGTTTCAGTGTCGCTAATGTGATATAGATTGTGAAGCCATTTATGTACCTTGCTTAATACTTGGTTAACGTGGAACAATAGTGTCCTATCTGTGGCTCCTCATTTTCTGCACATTGATTCTTACATATCTCTCTAAGCTCAGCTAAGAATTTGAGGCCTAACTGCATGAAGCCTGCAGGATAGAAAACATAAATATGATATACAGATGTATGCCAGCCTTAGGATCATTTGGAAATCGCTGAAGATAAGAAAGATATCAGCAAGATTCTGAGTTTGCTTGCGAGATGTCTCTAGAAAAGAACCTAGCATTAGTGGTCTGATCAGACCAAAGATGACACATTGAAATGATTTCTGGAGAGTGGGAAACAAGGTACCTATAAACAGTCATTGATAAGCCATCTTACATGTTTTTTATTTTAAATCTTAGTTTAAAGACAAATTTTAGTCAATGATTCTGGTTATCATTAAGTGAGAGCTGTTGCCTTCAATAAAAACTTAATGTATCTGGAAGATATTGAAGTTGGAGGTTGTATTTGGTTTATCTCATCTCATTTTCTGCATTTCTTTTGTGTTGCAGTTCCACTGTTATGCTGTGATCATGCTGATGTAAATAAATCATTCATTTGGTAGTAGGACTTGCTTAGTTGTGTTTGATTCAAATAAACAGAAGTAACAAGAACAATGGATCTAATTTGGTCCACCATTATCACCTGGTAGTTTACAAGCCAATACACCAGCATAACCTGATGTCTACAAAGCAGTGGGGTGGCCACAGCAGGTTTGAAGAAAGAAAACCAGCTTCCTGGAGATGCTATTCCTAAGGAAAGCTTGGAGTCTCGGGAGGAATAAACTGTACTCTGTGCCCATGTACACTTTTTTTTCTTTTAAAAATTTTAGCAAGAGACTATTTCATAAGCTAAAAAAACATACAATAAAAGGCTCACCAACACAAACAAGAAGAAAACTGAAAAATGGCTCCTTCTGGGATGAAGTCAGAAGAGTTATATAAAGTGTAACTTTTGATCCCACCATACTTGAAATAGATATTGATTTAAAATTCATATATTTGCCATCATTCTTTTCAATCCCTCTACTCATATATTTTTTTTAACATCTAAACAAAGTGACCTCATTGTTTTCCATTGGATTTTTTTTTTTAAACATTGGCTGGGATGATTGAGATTCAGGAATGTGGGAAAATGGATTCCCAAACCACGTCCCTCCCCTTTCATTCTGAACTGTAATTTTTGGCTTGGCTTGAATCACAGTCATCACATTTCAGCCTGACTCTCTCTGTAAAGTGATCTTTCTTAAACATTTCTCTCACTCATCAAGGGATCAGAAACAAAGCTGTTCTAGCCTTTCAGCAAAACACTTACAGGCAGCTTTTATGTAGAAGTCGCAAGAGCTAAATTTCCTCTAAAATTGTTAGAAAAGCGAACATTTTCAGTGCCTCATTGTCCTTTTTGTGAATCTTGTCATCTGTGTGCCATGAGCTCCAGCAGCTATTTTAATCTGTTTTTGTTTGCAATCCATTTGGTGTCCACCCAAGGAAATCCAGGTGATTCTAATTAACTTATTGCTGAAGATGTAGGAAAAAAATACCTCAATTGTGATGTAGTGAATTATATACTTAAAATCTTTCTTCTATTATTTATAACATATTATTAATGAAATTGATTATAAAAATATTAACACCTAATTCATTGCTGTTCACTTTTTAAAAATCAGTGGGGATTATGTCACAAGAAAAAGCCACACACATACGCAAATACACAGACACAATACAGACCCCGAGAATGCTTGCCAACTTTTATTTAACAAGAGTAGCAACTTAAAAATAACATTATTTTTACTTTGTGCAACATAGTTTAATATCTGAAATAACCCTGTTCCAGTAAAAATCTATTGAAATACTCTCAGGCCTAACTCTGCCCTGAAGGTAAAAGTGATTAATTGAAAGATTTTGGCAGATCTCTGCTCACCACCAGGGCAGTTTAATTTAGAACACATTCAACCATTTCTCAGTGTCTCTGTGTTGGTGGAGCATAACTTTTGATCTTCTTTGGGGAGGTGCCTCTAATTCAGACCCTTTGGCTCACCACTTCCTGGAGGGTTTTGATGGCTTGCCTCTGCTAAGCATTCAGGTGAGAGAGAGCCCTTCCCTGGCAACTGCCTCTCAAGTGAGTTCATAAAAGCAAATTCCAGGCACAAAGACAAGATATTCCACAAACCCATTTAAGTACACCAACCATCAGCAAAGTTGGTTGGTGTACTTAAATGGGTTTGTGGAATATCTTGTCTTTATGCCTGGAATTTAGATCTCCTATTTAGATCACAGATAAAATAGTTCTTTTCAGCTTCTTGCTGCCTTTCCAAACTTCTATGAAATTATAATGTCACTAGCCTTTTTCCCAGGCAAAGAAGAAGGTGCCCCTAACTATGACAGTGGATGAAGCTGAGACATTCGAGCTTCCTATTCTCAGGAGACACAAATAGGATGGCTATTTTCTTGTGAGAATACAGGAGAAACTGCCTAGTGGATATCATTAATATTTCTGCTAAACAGAAAGATGGGACCAGTACATGTTTCTTCCTGCTTGGCAGATGGACCTGTGTTAAACTGTGATTAAACGGAAGAACAGATAAATTCTAAGATCTTCTGGGGCCCTTGAACTGGTGAATTCCAATTTTCCATGCAATTTGACAGATATTGTGTAGGCATCTATTACGTAGCAAAAGTGTGCTAGGGATTGGGGGTACAGTAACAGACACTTCCAGATGTTATGAAGCCATACGTGCACTAAAATGTGAGAACGTATATTCTCTGTGAGGTGGATTATAAAAATGATTATGTTTTTAAATCATTTTACATGTTTCCCAACTCTTTTATAAGTGTATATATGCTTATATGTATACATGTGTAGTATATACATATATATTACCCTTGTGAACAATTATTAATGACATTATGAAAACATGCCATAGATTAATATTCTTTGATAATATATAGTTATGAGTTTATGTTCCCACAGATCTACTTGAAAAAATGTTGGGAGATTATCATAAATCTATTCTGTACCATTGAATGCTGTATTTTGTATCTCTAATTTAGCTGAAAGATGGTTTAAGACTCTTGAAATAAGGTTCAAAATCTTCATGAGACACACAGTAGAAATTTCAAAATTAAGTATTTCAGAAATTATTTCTTATTTGGGAAATCACTTCCAGATTTGGTGGTATAAACATAAGGTATCAGAATATAGCTGAAAAGACAAGAATACTTTCCCTACTTAGAAGCTCTGCCTTTCCCTGGACAATTTATACCATTGACTTTCATGATTTTGGGACTCGTACAAAAAGAAATGTATAAGCAAAAGCCAAGAGGTAGCAATAAAGTTGCCTTTCTGACTTTCTATTATTACACTAGAAAGATTAGGCTTCTTCTAGTGGTCTAGAAGAGACTTAACTTCTCAGCTTCATTCTGTACTACATGAGGGCTGTTAACCATCTAGCAAAGAACTATACACCCTCTGGTTACTCAAAACACTTTGTTGACTTAGAAAAAAGGCATTCCAATACCAATTGTTTCCTTATTTAAACTCATCTAGCACTAGCGTAATCCAAACCAGATTTTCAGCTTCTGGGTGATTTTGTCACATAGGTCTACATTGAAAGACTTGTTGAAATAAGTGGGTATATGCATGTATATATAAATATATATTTATATATATTTAATATTTCTCATTTCATTCTGATCTATTGCCATGGAAAGTATATTAAACTAACTTGTGCCAAAAAAATAGACAAATGAGATTACATCAAACTAGGAAGCTTCTGAATAGCAAAGGAAACAATCAACAGAGTGGAGAGACAACATACAGAATAGGAGAAATTATTTTCAAACTGTACCTTTGACAGGAGGTTAATATCAGAATTTATAAGGTACTCAAACAACTCAATATCAAACAACCAACCAAAAAACAAGCAACCTTAGCCCAAGTTAAAAATGAGCAAAACACTAAATAGATATTTCTCAAAAAAGAGACATACAAATGGCCAATAGGTAAATGGGAAAGTGATCAACATCACTAATCATCAGATAAATGCAAATCAAAACAATAATGAAATATCACTTTACCTCTGAGAGAATGGCTATTATTAAAAAGACAAAAGACAGCAAGTGTTGGCAAGGAGGTGGAGAAAAGGGAACCCTTTTATATTGTTGGTGGGAATGTAAATTAGTACAACCATTATGGAAACAAATATAGAGATTCCTCAAACAATTTAAAATAGAACTACCATAGGATCTAGCAATCCCACTCACTGGGTATATATCCAAAGGAAATAAAATCAGTATGTCAAAAAAATAACTGCACTCTTATTTTATTACAGCAATATTTACAATAATCAAGATATGGAATTAACCTAAATGTTCATCAATGGATGAATGAAGAAAATGTCACATACACACACACACACACACACACACACACACACACACACAGAAATACTATTCAGCCATTAAAAATTCTGCTATTTGTGACAACATGAATGAACTTGGAGGACATTATGCTAAGTGAAATAAACCAAGGAACAGAAAGATACATATTGCATGATCTCATTCATATGTGAAATTCAAAAAAGTTGATCTAATGGAAATAGAGAGTGGAATGGTGGTTACTAGAGGCTGGGATGATTAGGGGAGATGTTAAGGAGGAGAAAATAAATGTTAGTCAAAGGATACATAAATACCATTAGATATGAGGAATAAATTTTAAGGGATCTTTTGAATAGAATGATGACTACAGTTAATGAAAACATATTATATTCCTGAAAAATGTAATGAGAGTGAATGTTAAGTGCTCTCATCTATGATAACTGTGTGAGGTAATTTGTTAATTACATAGATGTAACTATTCCACAATGTCCACTTTAAAACTTCATGTCGTACATGATAAAAACACACATTATCCACAAAAAACTAAGATGTTTTATATATGCTGATGTTCATTCATATACTTATGAAATATGTAACCCCATATATGTGACTTTCTAAAGAGGTAAGATATCAATTATACATACTTTTCATGTTTTGTTTTGTATAAAATGTAAATAAAGGATGTCTTAATTTCCTCATTTCCTACAAGGGATGACAGAGTTTGAATTATGAGAATGTTAGAAAATCCATAATCAGTCACTACAGCTAAATCTTGAAGTGCCACAGAAGGTAGAAATGAAAGATTACCAGTATGAAGACTTGGATTTTTTGCCATTGGTTCCCAAGCTAAATTTTAATATTAATTATAGAAGCTACATTTGCAGTTTATTTTCAGAATTTGGGGAAGATAATTCTGTCTTAAAACATTTCTTTCACACAGCCTTGCTTATGTCTAAAATTCTGTAACTAGAATTCATTCCTTTGTCTTGAAATCCTATTGGAGGAATTCACATAAAACCTCACTAGTTATATATGCTATAGTATGGATTAATTTATTGGATCCTTTACTGGGAGCAGACTTTAACTGAAAGGAAGGCAAGTACAATGAGTTCATTTGTATAGGATGTGGGAGAGAAAAGGAGGAGAATAAGGGGTCAAATATAATACATAATGGGAGAAGAACAGAAAGGGAGAGTGGGTGCACCATACTGGTTTCAAATGAATTCAAAATAGTAGTTGCTATTATCCAAAGTTTCTCACTTCCTGGATTACCTGCTATTTCAGACACACCAAGACACAGAAAAAGGAAGTATTCTTACTTTACTTAAAAATTTGGGGGAGAAGAGGCACATTTTCAAACGTGATTAAACACTATTTTTAACATAATTTATTTTTATAATAATTTTTTACCATAAGGAAATTAGAAATATGGAAACTGTAAAAGTAATCATCTTCTTCAGGGACAACTTATAAAAGAATTTTTCTTTCAGGTGAGTGCAATGCTCTAAACTGTGCTCCCTAAATCCATATAATTTATTTTTATTTTTTATTTTTATTTTTTTGGGGACAGGGTCTCACTCTGTCACTTAGGCTGGAGTGCAGTGGTGTGATCACAGCTCACAGCAGCCTCAACCTCTCCAGGCTCAGGTGATGATCCTCCCACCTCAGGCTCTCAGGTAGCTGGGACTACAGGCACAAATCCCCATGCCTGGCTTTTTTTTTTTTTTTTCCTTATTCTTCTTTTTTGTAGAGACAGGGTTTTGCCATGTTGCTCAGGCTGATCTCAAACTCCTCAGCCCAAGAGACCTGCCCACTTCAGCCTCCCGAAGTGCTGGGATTATAGGCAAAAGCCACTTTGCCTGGCCCTATATAGGTCTTTTTTTTCTAGATTGAAATGTTGTGAATATACACAGCATTCTCCCATGAAATCATCAGATCTCTGAAGCCAGGTTGTCTCCCCTCTGGGTAAGAACTGCAGAGAATGCAGTGACTTCTCTCACCACATCAGTCTCCTGCAGTTTCACTGTACGTGGCGTTGTCTGTGTATACATCACTGGCTCTGTATTAGTCAATTTTCGTACTGCTCTAACGAACTGCCTACGACTCGTTAATTTATAAAGGAAACAGGTTTAATTGACTCACAGTTCAGCATAGCTGGGAAGGCCTCAGGAAATTTACAGTAATTGCGGAAGGCGAAGGGAAGCAAGGTACCATCTTCTCAAGGCAGCCGAAAGAAGTGCCAGTGAAGGGGAAAGAGCCCCTTATAAAGCCATCAGATCTCGTGAGAACTCACTCACTATCACGAGAACAGCATGGGGGAAACCATCCCCAACAGTCAATGATTCAGTTACCTCCACCTGGTCTCTCCTTTGACATGTGGGGCTTATGGAGTTACAGTTCAAGATGAGATTTAGGTGGGGACACAAAACCTAACTTTTTGAGCTCACTGGAGAAATGAGAGGTGTCAGATGGAGCCAGTGATTTATACACAAACAGTACCACAAGTCTTAAGTCTTCCCCAGTAACTCAACCTAAGGCTTACTGGCCTCAGCTGGCAATGCGTGGCTTTAACTACGGCAGACTTACGAGGTCTTAGATTTCCAATCTGCTCCTAAGTTTTAAAACAAACCTTATTAAAGTCTATTACACCAGAAACAAATGCATTTCTATTAATTCACTGGCCAGAATATCAAAAGAAAGTAATAACCTTATTTCAGTTAAGAGCAAAGTGTGCCACAATCAAAACCCCTTGAGAGGAGGAGGGTACCAAGCTTAGAAACACAGCATGCTTTTAGAAGTGTCAGTGAGACTCCTTTTTCCCTTTCTTTGTCTTATCAAATGAACCAAAATAAAATCCTCTCTTTTCTGGTGCTTGAACATACTCTACTAATAGGAGACAAATTATTGATACCTTTTAAAACAGTTATGCTCAAGGTAATACTCAAAAATATTATAAGGGTATCTAAACATTAAGTTGAGGTATAAATGATACTCCTGGGGCAGGTGTGTAAGAAGGAGGGTGTCAGAGGTCAGACAGGGGCTCGAGATGACACCATGGAATAATGTAACCACACAGCAAAGAGAAAGAAGGAGGTGAATGCACTGTTCTCCTTCAGATCCCATATTTTGCCCCATGAGAAATTAAACGAACAGGCTTACACATGTCTTCTCTTGTTTTCAGGGTTTCAGAGTTTTTCCAACTTTAACCATGTTACCTGCCAACATTTGTTAGAAAATCTTGTCATTAAAATGAAACTAAAAATTTACTATTTTTCAACATTCCACAAGTGAATTCCTACTTCATTCCTACTCATCATTCTGTCGCTCAGGGCAGTGATCAGAGGTAATTCAGGACTTTATTTGAGTAAAAAGGTCTATTTTCATTCTAACATGTCATTGTGTGTTAGAAATGCTAGACAAGAAGAAACTTCATCACATTAAAAAGTGAAGTTGTGGCCGGGCGCGGTGGCTCACGCCTGTAATCCCAGCACTTTGGGAGGCCGAGACGGGCGGATCACGAGGTCAAGAGATCGAGACCATCCCGGCCAACATGGTGAAACCCCGTCTCTACTAAAAGTACAAAAAGTTAGCTGGGCATGGTGGTGCGTGCCTGTAGTCCCAGCTACTCGGGAGGCTGAGGCAGGAGAATTGCTTGAAACCGGAAAAACGGAAGTCGCAGTGAGCTGGGATCGCGCCACTGCACTCCAGCCTGGCGATACAGCGAGACTCTGTCTCAAA
>CAUYLZ010057460.1:0-18790 GCA_963573645.1 Pithecia hirsuta | reverse complement strand
GCTGGCGACCCGTAGGGCTCCTCCGCCTGGGAATCTCCTAGTCTGTGGGCAGTAAAAATCCGTCTGGAAATGCAGCGTCCACTCACCCTCTGCGCTTTCACTGGGAGCTGCAATCCTGAGCTGTTCCTAATCGGCCATCTTCAAATATAGTATACTTTTACATTTTATTTTAATTCTTTCATTAATATGATTTAGAATTCTAAACAATAATTATTAGCCCTCTAAAAAGATATAGGATCTCAAATTCTTTATTGTCGACATTTCCTGTGAATAAATGAAACTAATTGTTTATGAAATTAATAGGACATTCAGTTGCTATAAATAAGAGAAGGGAGAGTATTAATTGTCACCTACGTAGAGGTGCTTGCACAAACATCATTATCAAATTTTGTTAACATAGTCAAGTTTATAGAACATTTCTTCGTATAATATTTCTCAAATATGTAGAGAGGACTTATAATATTACAGGTGCTGTTTCAGGGGCTTGGAGCATTTTAGTGGACAAAATTAAGAAGTCCCCTGTTACTGTAGAGCTTACACTCTAGCAGGGAGACAGTGAAATGACTAGTATGGAAAATCAGAGACATTATAGCAGATTTAAGAAATAAAGAGTACAGAGGCTGAAGGTAGGCAGGAGTGAGGGAACAAGGGAAGAGTAACAAGTTTGAAAGTAGAGATTTGAGCAAAGGATTGAAGGATGTGAAGAAATTTATCACATGATATCTGGGAAACAGAATGTTCCAGGTTGAGAAAAGTACTAAAGCCACATGCTCTTACGTGGGAAGCATGCTGGCCTATCCTTGGGACTGAGGACATCAGGAGGGCTGAAGCAAGAGTGAGCAAAGCTGGGGTAATGAGAGATGTGATCACAAGTTGCTATATGGAATTTTTCATTTTTTTTAATTAAAAGGGCTGTGTATTGCAGGGCTTTGTACAGAGTGACATCACGGGATGTATTTTAGCACATCATTCTGGATGCTGAATTGAGAGTCATTGAGGAGGGCATAGGTAGACACATTTAGATAGATGGAGGTTATTGTGGTGAACCAATGGATAAATGAAGAAGCTGGGGTCATGGTGGTGGAAGTGGCAGTGGTGAAAACCTAAAAAAGGTTCTGGATATGTTTTGAAGGTGAAACCAAGAGGATTCCATAATAGATTGGATGTAGACTTGTGAACAAAAGAGAGGAGTCAAGGATGAGTCTAAGTTTTTTGGTGTCAACAACTAAAAGGATAATGTTATTACTAAGGCTGTGGATGCAGCAGTGTTGGGCCAAACAATCAGCAATTTTACATTGAATTGATTATTTTACATATTTTATTTTATATGTTACTCAGGATGATCCTGGTGAAATCTTTGCCTCTATTTCACAGATAAGAAAATTGGAGCTCTCTAATGGTGCTCAGGCTTTATAAGTATGATGGCAAAATTACTAACATTTTAGTTCAACACTGGGATTAATAGAGTCAAGAGAGCCATGCTCACCACATTATCTCATGTAACCATTTTCTAACATAATAAAAATCTACCCTTTTTCTCCTTGTGAATGTACTGCTCTGCTACCCTATTGCTGTAAAATGCCATCTAGTATGTGAGTCATTATCAGAGAACAGACCGGTAATCTAGTGTTCCCCATCTTTAGTTGTTAAAACATCAGACACTTGTTTTCACAAACCCTCTTTCTTCATTCACTATCACGGCACTATTATTATGATTATCCATTTCTGTTACCCTTGCAATATTCCTGGATTGATTTACCAATAGCTTAATTTTCTAATTTGCTCATCTGCAGCAAAAGTACATTTTATACTAATTGCATTTACTGGACCATGAGTTACTGAAATATTTAGACTTACTGCTAGTAAATGCAAAAATATGCTTACTGATAGAATATAAAAATAAGTCATTGGTAAACCAATTAAAATGTACATTATCTGGCATCATTGATGTTATAAAAGTTTAATGGAGACTAGAAGAAATATATCATTACCTTTATAAGGAACTAAAAATGTTAGGCAGGTTTATATAGCAAACTAATATTTGAATATACTGATAGTCATTTTGTTATTCACTGATAACTTTTAAATTTATTATAGCAAAGATTAATATTTTTTCTTGGTTGATTGATTTTACAACCAAAACTCATCATATTTGAAAACACATAGAGGTAGTTTTCTATTCATTTATTTTTCCTGTCCTTTTATGCATCCACTTTGAGCATATTTATTGGCATTATTATAATTTCTATCAAAGTAGAGATTCTACTCATTTACTCATTTTGTTGCTAATAAACTTTAAATTCATAAAATTATACTGTTGGTGTCATTATTTTTGTATATTTATTTATTTAGATAAAAATTGTTAACTCATTGAGTTCTCAAAGCTATTTTATCATACTGTTTTTAATGTTACACCTGTCTTTACCTCCTCCTGTTCTGATTTTTTTGGGGCATAACATCATGCAAGTAGGCAAATACAGATAATATATGTGGCAAGAAAAAATATTTTCATCAGGTTATTAAATTGTGTTGATAAATTGTGTTAAGATAACAGTTTGGTGTTAAGTAATAGTAGAAAATAACCTTTGATAATAAGTAATGATTACAACCCCTTACTCATGGTATGCAGCATATTTTATACATTAAAAAATTGAAACAATATGATGGTTTAAATACAATTGTCCTCACTTCAGAGTTCAGTTAATGGAGGATACAAGCAAGCCAGTGTCACATAGTAGGAATTGGCAGAGGGATTTTACTGAAGTCTCTCTCATTCTGAGGTTGGCAGTCTTTTATAATACGCCTCCCTGATCCTTCGGAATGAAATAAGTAGTGTTACTAAGACTTCTAAGCAGGTGGAAGGCAGGTCAAGATATGCAGAATTCATACTTTAGGCAACAATGAACCCTTGAAATATATGAATAAGGAAGTAATAAGATAATTGTAGCATCATAGGTGGATTAATTTGGCCGTAGTTCACAGTTAGAATTGGTGGTAGGTCAGAAAGGGATAAAATAGCTGATTATTACTCCACTCTAGTTACAAGTTGATAATTATGTTACATACAGGGTTGGTAATACAAGTAAAGAGGAAGAATAGATTAAAAGGTATTTTTAAAGAAATAACAGGATTAGATTATGGGTTGAATGTAAGTAAACGAATACAGAGAATGACTCTTAAGGTTTTATATATCATAAATGTTCTGGATTCTATTTTTGCATGTTACCATTCATATGACTGAACTTATGAAAAACCGCTTACTCTGTTCTGTCTACTTCAGAGGGCTTCTTGCAACAATTGTGGTACATAAGGTATACAAAAGTGCTTTATAAACAGTTAAAGCCCCAACAAATATAACGTGGCTTTGTACTGACTTTAAAAAACTTACTCAGAGATGATATTCAAAATGATATTGCCACCTCTACAGCAATTCTAAGGGATCAATATTATTCAGGTAGATGACACTTTGATGTATCTTCAGATTAAAGTAAAACAAAAGAAAACAGAATAAAAATATATTGTCAGTGTTTTTACTCTTACATAAAGCAGACGTGAAAAGTAACAAATTGTCTATAGAAAGTCTAAAATATAATAAACACAATAGAAGAGCACCACAGAATTAAAAAGAGAAGAATCAAGTTTCTATATAAAATCTAAATATTTTGTCAAAGACAAATAATCACTATTTAATACAGTGTTTTAATTAGGTCAGAAATGATAGTATCTTTTCAACATAAACCAGCCTATAGCCAAAGATGTTTCAGAAAAATTCTTAACTGTGAAGAACAGTTTCAGGACTTTGAGATAGCCACATTCATTGATTTTCATGGGTGAAACAATTCCTAATTTAATCCAACCCAAAGTTGTTTTCAAGGTGTGTGCAGATTGGTTAGATGGATGAGGAATCTGAGCTGTAGGCCAGGCTTGAAGGTAGGACACTAGAACTTTTGAAAGAAACTTACTGTAAAAAAAGAGTTTAGGCCACACTCAGCAGCAAGCCTCAAAGGATGGAAGCAGCATGATTTCACAAGCAATTTAAGAGTTGTTCCTTGTCATTTTCTAGTGAGCCCATCCTTGAAGAGTCTATGTAAAACACCAGAAGAGTGGGGTGCGAAATAAAGAACAGAATGGAATGGGAGCAGCAGTACTACTGTAGAAAAACCCACTGAAAGAGCTGCTGACAGAAATGAATGAAAATATTCAGTCATCCAAAAAGGACTTCGTCAAGGGCAGTGATGTGGAGAGAGAATAATGAGGTACAAAACAAGGGAAGGGCTTGTCTTCATCTATTCAGGTTACTGTCACCAAATACCATAGACTGGGTCTCTTGTAAATGACAAATTAATTTCTCACAGTGCTGAAGGCTGGGAAATGTAAGATCAAGGCACCAGCAGATTTGGTGTTGGAGGCTCACTCTCTGACTCTCTGATTCATAGATTGTGTCTCCTAGCTTCATCCTTCATCCTTGCATAAGCAAGGCCGCTTTCTGGGGACTTTTTTAAAAGGGCACAAATTACACTAACAAGACCTACACCTTCATGACCTAACCATTCCCCCAGACTACCTCCTAATACCATCACCTTGGTAATTACGTTTAAACATAATAATTTTTGGAGGATATAAACGTTTGGACCACAGCAGGGCTGGTGGAACACAGAAATGAACAAGATGAGGGAAAAGGTTAGGGATTAAGTAGATCATGTGCCTCTCTTACCCTGGCCTTCTGGAAACACCTGAGAAGAGTAATAAGGAAACAAGTGTAGTTAAGACTAGATTATCTACAAAAATAGTGAATGATTGCTAAATCCATTTACTTGGTAGTATTACTCTAAATAGGACACACCTGTGCTCTGTGGCTGGTGTGCTCACAAATGATAGTTTTAAAAGTTGAGATTTATATATTAGTTATATTCTAATCCCATTTTCTAACATATAGCATTTTATGCCAACAACAAAATCTTAGTAAAATATGTAGCTGTTACTGTTTCTATTGCAGTTTTTGTTCTCTCTAGGTAATGCTTATATATGCCATAAAATTTCAGAGAAGGAAAATTAATCCATTTAATTGTCTTGTTATTTTAAAATTTTTGCTGTATGTCTGCCTATGTCCCACTTTCTTTCCAAATATAATTTTTGGGGAGCCTTTTTTCTGTTTTCCTTGGCCAGTCATTCCAGACCTATATCACACTTATTAATCTTTTCAATCACTTTTTAAATGACCATTTTTACTGTATGTTATCCTGTTATATTAATTTTACTTTGTGTTATTTACTTTAATTTGCTTTTCTACTTGTTTTCTTTCTATTTGTTAGTTTTTCATTCATTTTAGTGTATTCATAATTATTTAATGCTATATTTTTTATTAAATATAGACATTAATTCATTCTACAAACTTTGACATGTCATATTTTCATTGGCACTTAATTCTACATATTACACCACCTTTGTCATATTTTCTTCCTTCACATATAAAATATTTAGTGTTATTTATAAAAGTTATTATTACCTACCATTATTCTTACTTCTGCTGTTATTAATATTACCTCAATTTATTTGTTATTTTGTACTTTTGTAATAATGAACCTAGTTGAATATATATTTTTCACTAGGACAAGTTTTCTATGTTTCTTGAATCTAAAAAAAAAGTCTTTTAATCATTTTAGGAAATATCCTCAACTATTATATCCTCAAATATTGCCTTTTACCCAAATATTTCTTAATTTTCTTCTTGAAATTATAATTAGACATTTTTGGACTTCCGTCTCATACATCCCTCTCCTTTGTCTCTGTTGCATTTGGTGTCATTTTTTTTTATCTTTTAGTAAATAACTTTCTCTTCATTTAGGCCTAATTTCAGATTAATATTTTTTATTCAGAAGTTATAGTTTAATCATATCTGGTCATTTTGATAGTATTTTTTAATTTATGCTTTAAAAAAAGTTCCTCTTTTAAAAAAATAATTTACATACTACTCATTGTATGTCTTCTATCTGATAACACCAATATCTAAAGCATATTAAGATTGAACTGTAGTTTGCTTTTTGGCTTGTTTGTTTTGTTTTTATTTTAATATCATTTATAGATACAGCTTTTCCATTCACTCTTTGGCTGGCCATGGCCGCTAATTCCAGGAGAGCAGGACGTTGTAGTTCAAGTCAGAACCATGGATCATCTAGACCGATTTTCTATGTTTGTCTGAAATTTAAAATTTTTTTTGCACCCCTTCCTCAGAAGTTTAAAATTTCCAAATTTAAAAAATCTTTGCCCTAGAAGGGTTCAGAGATGTGTCTCATTCTCTTTACATGGACATTAAAGCCGGAACTTTGATCTACCATGTACTGATAGATGCCTGAAGCTATCCTGTGGAGACAGTGATCACTTCCCTGGATTCGGTTAATTACTGGCTCTGTTCATTTTCTTACTGTTTTAATGAATTAACTTGCAGTTTGGCAGGTTAGAAGTCTGACCTGGACCTCATTAGGCAAAAATTGAGAATTTCCTTTCTGAATTCTCTGGAGCAGAATCCATTTTCTTCCCTTTTTCATTCTCTTGAAGCCACTAGCATTTCTTGACTTGTGGTTCCCTTTCACCTTTAAGGCAGTGGCATTGCTTTCTCTGACCCTTTTTTTGTTTTCACATCTCCCTCTACTCACAGCTGAGACAAGATCTTTGCATTTAGTGATTTGTGCTATCAATTTGGCTCACCTGGATAATCCAGCATAAGGTCCACATCTCAAGGTCCGTAACCTTAGTTACATCTACAAAGTCCCCTTTGTGCAGGTTCCAGGGATTACGGCATGAGTATCTTTGGTAACTATTATTTTGTTTACCACTGTATCATGAAGACTTCTTTTATTTTGTAAAAGCTTTTTCATATACTTAAAAAATATTTAACTAGAATTTTATATTTTTACTAAATGAGAGATTATATGCTATCTTTTGGCAAAATGGCAAAAAAGAAAACCTGTTAGGTCCTCTTCAAGGCTCCATCTCTTCTTTCACCACCTACAATACACCTTCCAATAGGTAAACTGTATCAGGCAAATATCAGAGGAATACTTCTTTTAGTGTTACATATTCTAATCTCAGCAACAACTCTAGACTATGAGGGATTTCCCTACAACATTCTAATGAAAACGTAAATCATAGTAATTTAAAGGATTTCACTAATTCTATCTCTCTATAAATCTTAGCAATCCGGAGAAGCTAGACAATATTTGGTGATGGTTTAAAACACTCTCTAGGAATTTCTTTAATGCTGCAGAAATGTCTTCTGCATTCTCTTTTGTCTAAATATTATCCCTAATCTAACTGGCATCAGACACAAAGGGATACAGCCGATGTTGAGGTGTATTTTTAACCATTTATACAGGCGTGTACCATGTTTATCATGCCAAAACTGAAAATATGCTCCTAGAGACTAATCTAAATAATGTGGTTTAAGGGAGAAAGTCCGCTAGTGTTTCTGACCAATCTAGGAATCAAGGTACTTAAGAAAGTGGTGATGGATTGAAAATTACTATGAGACTGAACACAATTCTTAATAATAAATTCTCAATAAAAATGGGAAGAGAAAAATACAGAAGTAAAGTATTTAGTGTCACAAAAGATAATTTTAAAATTGGACATGTTGGAAGTTTGGTCCCTCGGGTGTTCTGAATTATAATTATGCAGACAAATGTCATTATATTTTAGAGATCAAAGGTATTTAAACAAATGCATTATTAGTGACTTATAAATACTAGCTATAGTCATTTGGGATAACAAAAATTAAGAAAAATAAAAACTAATAATTTTGAAAGTATTGAGAATAATGGAAATTTATTAAAGAGTTTATATCATAATAGGAGGAAAAGAAAAGGTGGTATGACTTTGAAACAAGAAAATTATTGGTGAGGCAGGAAAAATAATGAAATAGAAGAGCAGCCAACAGGTCGCAGGCTCAATGTGAAATCTAGATATTATACATTGTTTCAGTCTGATGTGTATATCCAGCACAAGAGATACTCATAATAAGTATATAAGAAATCTTAAGTGTAAACTGTCAAATAATCTGCTAGGAGTCAATTAAAATAGATTAAATAATTACTTTGTAAATATTCTTATTTTCATATAAATAATTTTTATTATTGAAGCTTATATCCAATGTGAATATTTATGTGCTAAACTGATATGCTTTCTTTAAAAGAATACAGAAATAGTATTATTTCTGCTTTGTGCTTTAGTAGAGTTTCTTTTCTTTTCCTTTTTACATTCTTTTTATCAAAAAGACTGAAGTACCAACTGTTGATTGTGTGACTATAATTGATCTGGCAGTGGAAAGTGGAATTTTTCCAGTTGATGAAATGATTAGAATTGGCTTAGCAGAACTCATAAAAGCATCAATAAAATACAGAGAATAACACAATAACTGCTCTTAGAAAAGACTGTAATTCAATTACAGCAGTCAGTCCTACCACTTTAATTAATCTAGTCAGCATTCTGCAAGGAGACTGAAGTTTCTATTTTAGTTTGGCTGTTCAGTAACTAACGCAGAGTTCTAGGAATAAAAGAGTCATTTTTCTGCAGGGATTTTGAATCTAGTCACGTATTTACTATGTTTTTCTTTTTAATTCATTTTCTTGTTAAATCAGTGTTTTTAAAAATAATAAGTTATGTGTTTACTTCAAGATGTTAGTAGTTATAAAATTGTGACAAGCTGTACATTGTGTAAGATGTGCTATTTATGAAGTTCTTAGTAGATATTAGCAAAGTATTATGATATTTATACAATGTATTTAACTCTTGTCCCCAGTATCTTTCTGTCATATTCACAATTGTAAGACACGTATTCTGTATTATATTTTTGTGTCTATTTTATGTTAGTGACAGTTTATATCTCTCTTCAATTTTAAAGCAATTTTTCTACTTCTTCTCTCCATTGTTTCTTTTCTTTCTTTAATACTTCTCTGTTCTAATTTTCTGATTTATCTAATGTTTTATTACATCATGTTCAATTATCTTCTCAAAATTCTCATACAGTTTCAATTAGTTTCTTTTACTTCCTAAAATGTTCCAATCTTTGATAAGTTAATTAGTTCCCAATATATGTGAAATAATTTGATTGAAATAAATGCTTATTGAAAGTTACATTTCTTACAAAATCCCTTATGTAACATTAATTTATATATATCAAAAAAGTATATATTTGAAGATATGCTAGTGTTAAATAACTTACAATGAAAGATAGCAATCATTTGTCCCCTGTAACCATTACCTATTATTCCTGTTATATAAAAGAAACCATGTTAGCATTTTCAGTTTTTAAAAGATTTACCTAAATATATTATAATACCTTTCTTACACTGCTGTTTTTGATTCATACATTTTAGATAAATTTTAATTTCCTTTTATATAGTTGAAAACTATAGCTCTCTTACGTTGTTAGCTAGTCTCAATTTTCCCCTCACTTTTGCCATAATTGTTGCAATTCATGGCCAGTAAGCTATTCTAATGTGTTGGTACTCAAACTGCTCAGTTTATGACAGAATAAAGAATCCTGAAAGAAAGAAAATCAATGTATTTCATCCTTCCTAGAAAAAATGAAATGTATGAAGAAAGAATAGCAGTGGAACAAAAAGTGTGCTTATCATACTTCTGTATTCTGGTTCAAGATATGTATATCTTTGACTCATAATAATGGACAGTTTGTGCACTGGCAGCCAGTCCAGATACTACATTTGGAAAAACAAAGTTAATATTCTATAATTTGATTTCCTTTCCTATCTGGAATTTTTTTCTCCTTGAATTAAGCTTTTATTTCTTCTTTTTCTCATTTGGTCAGGTTGTTAATGTTTTCAGGGGGTCCAAAACTTCTGTCAATTTTTTCCAAACATCAATACGTTCCCCCACAAACACCAATAATCTATCAGTTAAGATTGTTTTTTTCAGTAGTCTTTCCTTACACATCTCTGACCTCTGTCTTCTATGTGGTTGGAAGCCCTCTTGGGCTACCTTAAGTCTTCATCATAGTATTTTCCTCATTCCTTTTCTCCTGTTGAATTCCCAGTACCCTGAATCCTATATCTTCCTTTTATTTCATTAATTCTCACATTTTTCTGAATAGCAAAAACTCATTACAGATTTACCTAGGTATAGAATTCTAGGATGAAATAATATTCCTTCAGAATCTCAAAGGGTAATTTCCACTGTCTTCTAGGATACAGTACACTATTGAGCTATGTAATAATATTATGACCACTGTGTGTGCCTCTGTACGTTTTTAAAATTGTCTTTGAAAGTATTTACAACTTGACGTCTCTCACAGGATCTACTGTCATCCTCTTCTTTTCTGTTTTTTCCCTTTCACGATGGAGGCTTTTCCCCTCCAAATGTCTGTAATTACTGATGGGGCATTTATACTTAAAAGTACAGAATTAAATATGAATTAGAATTGATGTCACAGGCTGAATTTATTAAGTAAATGGTTTTACTCTAAGGTAGTCAGGAGACAACCAGCTTTTCGAGTGAGATAATCTCAAGGATCAGCATTTTGTGATAATTTCTGTTTAGCTATTTATGTGGTTTGGCTGTGTGTCTCTACCCAAATCTCATCCCAAATTGTAATCCCTGAAATCCCCACATGTTAAGGGAGATAACTGGAGGGGGAGGATATTAGATCAAGGCAGTGGTTTTCCCAATTCTGTTCTCATGATAGCAAGTGAGTTATCAAGAGATTTTATGGTTTTATGTGTTTGACAGCTCCTCCTTTGCACTTTATCGTCTGCTGCCATGTGAAGAAGGTCCCTTTGCATTCCACCGTAATTGTAAGTATATTGAGGCCTCCCCAGCCATGCTGAACTGAATCAATCACTCCTCTCTGCTTTATAAAATACCCAGTCAGGAATTTCCTTGTGTCACTGTGAAAATGGACAAATACAGCTATTTCATTTCAGTAGTTTGAATTTTTGCACATATGTATATATACATTTCTACATATACATATATATACCAATACATAGATATATATGTGTATGTATAGATACATAATACATATACATATGTATACATACCAATACATATACATATACGTATATGTCTATACAGGTATATGTCTTGGTATATATGTATACATATATAAATATATAGATATATATACATATATACATAGCGCAATATGTACACATACATGTGTAGATGTACTACATGTACATATACATACATATATATAAATACATATGTATATGTACATATATACAAACACACATATATAAATAAGAATACATATATGTATATTTACATGTTTGTATTAATATACATATGTACAAAATATGTATTTATGTGTATGTTCATATATACATATGAACATATGTATATATATGTATGTATATCTGTATATATACATATATACGTATATACATACACATATGTGTGTATATATGTATATACACACATATATGTGTGTATATATGTATATACATGTATATACATATACATATATAAACCTATGTACATACATGTATCTATGTATATGTACATGTGTATATGTTCATATATACATATGAACATATACACATATACATACATGTACAAATACATATATACATATATGTACATAGGTTTATGTATATATACATATGCAAATATATGTAAATATATGTATACATATGTGTATATATGGATGTGTATATATATGTATATGTATATAAATGTATATACACATATACACATATATGTATAAACATGCACATATGTATCTATGTGTACATGTGTATATGTTCATATATACATATAAACATATACACATATACATACATGTACATGTACATAGATACATGTATGTACATATGCTCACGTATATATACATACGAAAATATATATGTAAATATGTATATGTACATATGTGTATGAATTTCTATAAATATGTATATTTACATATATAAGTAGATATATATATATACATATGTATATATGCATAATGTATATATACATGATTATGTACATACGAGTGTGCACATATACAAACATACATGTACATGTACATACAAAGATATAGGTACATATACATACGTATATGTGCAAATAAATGTAAGTACATTTAAATATACATGTACTAATGCATATACACATGTATATATGTATCTATGCCTAAGTATATTTTTACATATACATATGTACTTATATGTACATGTACATACACATGGACATATATAGACACGTGTACATATATCCATAAATACAACTACATACATGTACATATGTACATGTGTACATATATGCACACACATATACACATGCAGAGATATCTTATAAACAGGTATATATGATATATGTGAAATATACATACAAATATGTATATGTACATATATATGTATACATATGTACATATACATATAAACATAGGTAAGTATATGTAAACATATATGCATATAAAACATACATGTATATGCATATATTTATATACATGTACATATAGAGACGTATATATACACACACGTATACATGTACATATATATGTATAGGAAGAAATACACATGCATACATGTATATATACGTACATATACATATGCATATATCTATATACACATATACATGTATATGTATTTCTACATATGCATATATACAAATACACGTTTGTATATGTATGTATTGCTCTATATGTATATATCACGTATACACACACATATATATGTACATATATACAAATGTATGTGTACACACATGTATACATAGGCACGTATGTGTATTTAAGGATACATATGTGCGTATGTATATTTACATATGTAAATAAGTACATATGTACATATTACGTACGTATGTATATGTACATATAGATATGTACGTGTGTGTGTAAATACACATATGTTCATATCTACATGTACATATACATATATACAAATATATGATACATGTATATGTATATATGTACAATATACGTATATATCTATATGCATGTACATATATACACATACATATGCACATATATGTACATGTATACATATATGTGTATCATATATATACAAAACGTGCTATATATACATATAACATTACATAGACATATATATACATATACACGTAGATGTAGAAATACAAATATGTATATATGAATATGTGTATATGTACATATACATATGTATATATGGATACATATGTATGTGTACATATCTAACTATACATGTACATATATAACATATAGGTATGTGTATATGTATATGTATGTGAGTACATATATGCACACATATATATGTACATATATGTACAGATGGATATGTCAACGTACATATATTTGTTTATGTACATGTCTGTATATATGTACATATGCGTAAATACATGATCATATAAATACATATTTATGTACATATACATATACAAATATATGTGTACATATATATGCATATATGTATACATACATGTATATATGGACATATGTTTACTTATGTATATGTACATATATATGTACATATACATGTATTTGTGTATATATTCTGCTATATATGTATATATGTATTGCTAGATATATCTGTGTATTGCTACACATATATACTTGTATACATACAAATATACCAATACAGATACACATACATATACACATATATGCATATGTATATATACATATATACATATACAAATATGTATATGTATATATGTAAAAATACATACGCATACACATGTATATATCTAAAAATACATATGCATATACGTATAAGTATATATGTATATATGTATTCGCATGTGTATATATATGCATATATGTATATGTATATATGTCTAATATATTTATATATAAATATATATGAAATGTCAATATTTATCTATAAATATATTAGGACTACTCTGTGTAGAATCTAGTAACAGATATTTCCAGTGAAACCCCGGCCTATGGGATGTCTATATTTATATATAAATATACATTACATATATATATATCTGTATATGTATATGTACGCATATATGTATATATATGTATGTACATGTGTATGCATATATGTATATATGTATATGTACACATACACATATTTGTACATACATATAAATACATTTATATATACGAAGCTTATATATGTACAGCTATATGTAAACATATCTACATACAGACATGTATATGTACTCATACATATGTATATATATGTACGTATGTATATGTATGTGTATACGTATGTAATGTATTGGTATATATGTATATATATCTGTATACATACGTTAATGTAAATGTATACATGTACATATATAGACATATATATGTATATATGTACAAACACGTATGCAAGTATCATATATATGTATCTGTACATACATATGAGCATATGTGTATGTACATATAGATGAGCATATGTATATGTGTGTATATAAATATGTATATTCATAAGTATGCATATGAGTATATGTATATATGTGCATACTGATATGCATGTGTACATATACATACAAATATGAATATATACATAAGTAAATTTATAGCTGTTTATGTATATATACCACATATATACACATGCATAAATATGTATGTGCAAACATGTATATGCATATATGTGCATAAATACATATACATATATGTATATGCATTTCTACATATACAAATATATGTACATATCCATATGTATCTGCATATATGTATATCTTTATATCTATATATGTGCACATACATATGTACATATATACGTACATCTAGAAATACATTTATACGTGTATATACAAATGTATAATGTGCATATACATATATACATAAGCATGTATATTTATTTAAATGTACATACATGTCTGTGTACACACATACATATGTATACGCATATTTATATATGCGTATGTATATGTACATACGCATATATACACGTATATGCATACATATAGGTAGAAATATAAATATACGTTTATATGTACATATTAACGTTTGTATATATGTATCTAAACATATACATAAATTCATAAGTATATAAATATATTTATGTACATATATTATGTACATATTATGTACATACATATATTATGTATATACATACATATAATATATTGTGTACATACATATGTATATGTATCCATATATGAATACCTATATAGGTATACATACATCTGTGTATATGTCTCATATATATAAACAAATAGCTATGAATACATGTATATACATATATATGGATATGTATATGTGTAAATAGGTATATATACATATATACACATGTGCATACATATTTGTGTATATAGATACATATTTATATGTACACATATGTATACATATTTACACATCTATATGTACATCTATATACATGTATACATCTATATACATGTATATGTATATACGTATATATATGTACATGCATACATATCTATATGTACATGAATGAACATGTATACATATACATGTGTCTTATATGTTTATATGTATATGTACATATAGATATCAACATATGTATAGGTACATATAGATATGTACACGTGCATACATGTGTATATATGTATGCATCTAAGCATATACACATGTGTATATGTCATATATATACATAAACAGCTATATACATATATAGATACATATGTGTATATTTGTATATACGTATATAAATGTATATATGGATATGTGTACATATGTCAATATATGCATATACATATGTATATGTATGTACGTACATTTATATCTGTTTTTGTATAGATATCACACATATACACAGGTATATATATGCATTTACAAATATGTATCTGATACATATACATATGTACATGTACATATAAGTATGTATGTATATTTATATGTACATACATATAAACATGTGTGTACATATACATGTGTACATATATACATAAGTGCATATACACATAAGTATATATACATATGTATATGTGTATATGTACATATATACATAAGTGCATAAATATACCTAAATATATATGTATATGTGTACATATGTATACATATACGTATATAAGCAGATATTAAGGTATATATGTATATATGTATGTATACACATATGTATATATATACAGATACACATGTATTTGTATATCTACGGATATACATATATGCGTATATGTCTATGTACTGATATATGTGTATCTAAGTATGATATATTTACGTATATATGTATATATACATATGTACGTTAATATGTACATATATATGTATATGTATATTCTTCATATATACATGTTTATATGTATATGTGCATATACATATGCATATATAAATGTGCACATATACATATGTGTGTACATATACGTCTTTACATGAATGCATACACATGTATATGTATATATGTATATATACACTCATATATACTGTTATATGTACATATATACGTGTTTATTTCTACATATGTGTATATATGCACGTATGTATGCGCACATATACGTATATACACATTTACATAGATACATATACGTATGTATATGTACAAATAAGTATATATATAGAAATAAATATACATATATGTATATGCACATATATACATGTTTGCACCTTCATACTAATGCATATTCATGTATATATCTATACATTTGTATATACACACATATATACGTAGATACGTATATGTATATATGTATATGTATTTCTATGTATATATTTTTATGTACATATACATATATACATGTATATGTATACATATACGTATAAGTGCATATATATGTATACATCTATACATATATGTAATTACATTTGTATATATGTATATTGCTATGTATGCGTATATACAATATACACATACATATACAGACATGCATACGTATATATACATGTATACACACATGTGTACACATGTATGTTTACATATACACGTGTATATGTATACATATGCATATGTATATGTACTCATATACATGTAAATACATACGTATATGTATATATGTATACATACATATGTTTTGGTGTAGATGTATACCTATGTATGTGTATACATATAGCAATACAAATATATGTAGCAATACACATACATATGAATAGCAAAACACATACACATATATAACAATAAATATAAACATATATGTATGTGTACATATATATGTATACAAAATGAATACATACATATATGTGTGTTTACGTATGTATATGTAGATACAAACACGTGCATATACACATTTATGTACATATACATATATACATTTATAAGTGCACGTTTATCAATATATACATATGCACATAAATGTGTATATGTATATTTACATAAAAATAAGTATGTCTAACTCTACATAGACAGCTACATATGTATATCAATGTATATGTGTGGATATGTATATGTATGTACATGTATATGTACGGATATGCACTTACATATGTACCTATATTTATGTATATATACATATATGCAAATGTATATATGTATATGTATGCACATATATCTGTATATGTACATCCACATACATATAATTTACTTATAAATTTACATTTTTACGTATATGTATATAGATGTATACATACATATACGTCTGTAGACATATGCGTACATATACATCTATGTATAAATACGTCTATAGATGTATATGTATATGTATATAGATGTATATATATACATATTTACATAAAAATATGTATATAGGTATATCTACATATAGATGTACACATGTATATATATGTATATGTATGGATATGTGTAAGTATGGATATGCATGTACATATGTACCTATATGTATGTATATATACATATATACATATGTATATATGTATACATACATATGGACATATGTATATATGTATGTACATGTATATGTATGTACATGTATATGTATATGTACATACATATGTACATACGTAAACGTATAAATTTACATTTACACATATATGTATGTAGAGGTATACATACATATTCATCTATGTATATATATGTCTATAGATATATATGTATATTGATGTATATGTATCTGTATACATATATGTATATGTATATAGATGTATATTTACCATACGTCCATAGATGTATATATATGTGTCCATAAAAATGTATACGTATTTATATATGTCTAGATGTATATATATCTAGAAATGTATATGTATATGTACGTATATAATCTGTACACATACCTATAGATGTATATGTATCTATATATACATCTATACATATATCTATAGGTGTATATGTATATATAGATGTATATGGCCATAAAAATGTATACGTAGAAACACATATACATATATCTGTATACATACATATTCATATACATGTATAGGTATACATACATATGTATCTGCATATATGTGTTTGTATATATTCATATATGTTTATATACATATGTATAAATATATAAGTATATATATGTATATGTATGAATGCATTTATGTGCATATACATACATATATGTGTGTTTCTACACATACACTTATATGTACATATACATATGTATATGTATATATATGTGCACATAGATACGTACCTACATATGTATATGTAGAAATACATATACACATATATAAAATATATATGTACATATAAATGTATATACGAGTGTATATGTACATATGCATATATACATACCCATGTATATTCAAATACATACGTATATGTACACAGGTGTATATGTATGTGCATATGTATATATACATATACATATAAATATAAATATATGTATAGGTAGAAATATACATATACATAAATAAGTGTATATTAACATGTTTATATGTATATGCAAATGTACATATATACGTCAACACATATCAATATACGTATATATACATATATGCGTATATATGTATATGTATATATGTATATACAGATATATGTGTATCTGTACATATACAAATTGCATATCTGTATGTCTGTATACAGATATGTAAATCTATATATACATATGTATGTATACATGTATGTGTACATGTATAGACATATATAAATATATA
>CAUYLZ010057458.1:0-10474 GCA_963573645.1 Pithecia hirsuta | reverse complement strand
GAGTCAGAGACTGGAGTGTGCCAAGACTGTGTGACTGCAATCCAGCCTGGGTCACATTGTGAGACTCATGTCAAAAAAAAAAAAAAAAAAAGCAACAATCATTGAGTTTTTTTAAAAAAAGTTAAAATGTCCAGATTTAAAAGGTCAATTACTAAGCCCTGTGGATGTGAATGTGATTTGAGTTATTTGAACCTTACATCTAGGGTTAACAGTTGGGAAAAAATAAGAGGTATTAATCTCTACTAAAAATCAGATGCATTTTTTTGTGTAATAATATATGATGTCATTTTTTTAGTCTCAACCTAAGACCTCTCTTTAGAGGCCAATAAGAAGTGCCCTCTCTGTGCATTCATGCACTGTGTATTAGTCTACTCATTTCTATAACAGAATATACCAGACTGGCTGGCTTAAACAATGGAATCTTATTTTCTCAAAGTTCTGGAGGCTAGAAGTCCAAGATGAAGGTATCAATTAGGTTGGTGTCCTCTGAGGCCACTCTCCTTGGTTTGTATCTTATCATTCTTACCTCACATGGTCTTCCCTCTGTGTATCTGTGTCCTAATCTCTCATAAACACAATGGTAATATTGGATTAAGGCCTACCTTCATGATTACTTAATCTTAAGACCCTATATCCAAATACAGTTACTTTCTGAGGTACTGAAGTTAGAGCATCAACATACGGATTTGGTGGGGGGACACCCTTCAGCCTGACACATTGTAATAGACATGTTTGAAACATCTGCTCTGTATGAAATTTGGAAGATTTTATTAAAATTTTAGCCTACTTTTGTGATGCTTAAGACTAAAAAAAGAGTAGCTCAGAAGGAGAATATTTATCCTTGTGGTTATAAATTATGTTTGCTCTACCAGGACAGTGTAAAAATAACAGTTAAATTGAAGAGAAACCATGTATCAAATATGGTTACAGTCAAAATGCAGAGTGTTTCCTGCTCAATAGTTTTCATTTCATACCCCACTCCCTAGTCCATTATCAGTGGGCCTTTAATTAGATTTCTAAAAACCAGAAGAAAAATTTTTGCTCCATTGTGAACTGTCAGCAAAGATTTTGGGATGGCAAAAGAATAGGTGAGGAAAAGTGATACCTTTTTTTGTTTCAGATAATAGAAATATCATGTTTACAAACTAAAAGATACAGAGCTCATTTTACCCTGGCCATTAAACGTGCAAAATCTGATGACAAATCATCTCAGGCTATTTATTTATTGTTATCACACATAATACACAATGAGGAGCAGCATCTTCATTTCTTGAGCTGGAAGACTTGAACATTTCCAAGGTGATCTTACAGTTAGCCAGGGTGTTCCCTCTAAATCAAAGGTTTGCCACTCCGATAATATACTGGGAAGGTGTTTCAGCTATTACCAGGCTACTAGGACTTTATTTAGCAACAGTAACGAATAAATAAATGATTTATATGAATATATACTAGTGTAATGAACTCTAAATCTTTACATCAGAAAAATACCCAGACTTGTGGCTGCTGTCTTGCCATGTAGAAAGCTACTCAAGAGGCTGAGGCAAGAGAATCATTTGAATGGGGATGCCGAGGTTGCAGTGAGCTGAGATTTTGCCACTGCACTCCAGCCTGGATGACAGAATAAGTGAGACTCTGCCAAAAAAAAAAAAACAACAAAAAAACAAAAACACAACTACAACAACAAAACAGAAAAACAAAAAACTCTTGGAAGGGCCAATATAAAGGGAAGCCTCACACTTTCATGGATTTCCCACTAGAAACAGCCTACCTCTCGCCCTTTACCCCACTAGAAGATTGGAAGACAAATCCCCTTTTGTGTTTGGGCAGAAATCGGGTGGGGGGCAAAGGGCAAAGCAATAATTTTTACAAAGATGTATATCCAGGTTATTATATAAATGTAAGATCACCAAGCATTCTCTTTTTGACAGTCTATAAGATATAAACAGTTATAGAATTTCATGTATGTCTTGGAAGAATTAGGACTTCTTTAAAGGTTGAATTACTTATTCAAGCCATTAAATATTCTCTTGAATGTATACTTTTTATTTCCATTCTAATTTTTAGTCTCAGGTCAGTTCTTGATCACCAATCATTTGGCCTGGTGCCAGCACCTCCCTATGACCGTCTCTCCCTTCTCTTGAGCTCTTATTTCACTCCAGTCACTTTATCTATATTGCTGGCTGTCTACTGTCTAAATCACAATCTGTAACATATAATTCCTCAATCTGGAAACCACCAGCAGCTCCACAGCAACTATCAGAGCAAGTCTGGCAAAAAGCCATGCTTCTAGCCTGTAATTTTCCAATTTCAATCACAATTACTCTCTTCCTCATTCACACCAGACCATAAGTCCATGCCTTTCATGCTTAGGGACCTCAAGTCATTTTGTTCTCGTTGCTTGGGATATACAAAACATAGTGAATCAATGTCAAAAAGCATCCTCTTGCAAAGCAACTTTAGTATAAATCCATATTCATAGTGAATACTCCTCCTCAGTCACAAAATTTAATTGCCCAGGAACTATTACAATGCCATTGTGACAACCTGAGCATAACTCTCCATGAATTTTACATTATGCAGCCTGCATTTCTTCATAATGTTTATGAACTAAATCATATGGTCTTAAAGTTGAATTATTTTATGAGTATTCCCACTATTTCTATTTGTTATTCAAATATCTTTAAAGTGTTGTCTAACTGACTTCCTTGGTATTTTTAGAAGAGCACAAAAAATACATTTTTATGATTTTCAAAACAATAATAATAACTAGTTATTAATTAAAACAATTATTTGCCAGAAACTTAGAAACCAAAAAGAACTATTCTAATCACTTTTCATGAATGAACTCATAATAACTCATGAAGTATGTTCTATTATTATCCTAGTTTTGTTGTTGTTGTTTAGACAAAATCTTGCTCTGTCACCCAGGCTGGAGTGCAATAGTGCAATCTTGGCTCACTGAAACCACCACCCTCCAGGTTCAAGCGATTCTCCTGCCTCAGCCTCCCAAGTAGCTGGAATTACAGACACCCGCCATTTTGCCCAGCTAATTTTCATATTTTTAGAAGAGACAGGGTTTCACCATGTTAGTCAGGCTGATCTTGAACTACTGGACTCAGGTGATCTACCACCCTCAGCCTCCCAAAGTGCTGAGATTACAGGCGTAAGCCACAGTGCTTGGCCCATTATCCTAGTTTTATAAATGAGATTACAAAAGCATGGAGAAAAAGTAACTTGCTGAGCATTACAAAACCAACCAAGTATTGAAGCTCGAATTCCAGTTCAAATTCAAAATATCTGGCTCCAAATTCTGTGAATGATGAACTAATCTTCAAGTATGTCCCTTTTGTCTATATTAGGAAGAAAGTCAAGGACCATTTTTTTTAATGTTTGTTTTTAATGTTCTCTTTCTTAAAGGAAATATATCATGTATTAGTTATATATTTTGGGGAGATTTTAAAATTATGATGTAAAAATATAATGATATGTCATTAAGTTGGTACAGCTACTGTTAGATAAAAATAGCCATAGTCTTTAGGTAGTAAATTATTCTTTTTTTCCAATGTAAAATAGTGCAGTTTCATTTAAAAATGTGTATCCCTGGCCAGGTGTGGTGGCTCATGCCTGTAATCCCAGCACTTTGGGAGGCCGAGGTGGGCGGATCACGAGGTCAAGAGATCGAGACCATCCTGGCCAACATGGTGAAACCTCGTCTCTGCTAAAAATACAAAAAATAGCCGGGCATGGTGGCACGTGCCTGTGGTCCCAGCTACTCGGGAGGCTGAGGCAGAAGAATCGTTTGAACCCAGGAGGCAGAGGTTGCAGTGAGCTGAGATTGCGCCACTGCACTCCAGCCTGGCAACATAGCAATACTCCGCCTCAAAAAAAAAAAAAAAAATGTGTATCCCTTTCATTATCTAGTGTAGTGTTGACTAAAAGCTTCCAATAGTGTTTGTTGAAATATAAATATTACATTTTAAAAAATGTTGACAATGATAAAGCTTTGCCTTCACATAACTATCCAGGATCATTGAAAAATTATTTAATAATGTCTATATTCTAACCACCATTTTAATTTATTTTTTCTCATTTGTGGAGAGTACATTCTGATTCAAAACAACCAGTATATCCCTTCCTCATTCACTTCTATTCTTGTGATTATTTCAATATAAATCAAGTAGAACCCTGAGACAGACTCATTAAATGGCATTTTGATCGGCCCTAAGCATAAAAAGACATTTTGAGATTTTTGCAATTTTTTTTTATAAAAGGCATTCGTAATTAAATTCTGAGTCAATGTAATCAATTTTAGTTGAACCAGCTCTTCATACCTGATAGTAATCAGCCCACCTGAAGTGCAGTATTATACACTTGCAAATTTTGAATACCTACTTAATTATTGTAAAGCTAATTGAAATCTATATTTTCAGGATATTAATATTATGCTTAGACTCTGTTAGTATCTTTCATCTAAAGACATCAAAAAGCCACAGAAGTGTTAATTAAACTTCTGTGGGATTTTATTTCCTTTTAGATATGTGTTGAAAGCGTCCACAATATCATTATATATTACTAGACATTAGAATCACCCAATGATTTTAAAGAACATTCTCCAACTGTATATTACTATTTTCTCTTGTTCTTTGCTTTGAGTGCGTATGAGAAACTCATTAGTAACCAAATGCATTGCCCATTAAAAAGTCTCAACATATTAGATTCCAATATTTAAAAATTAAAAGGGAGAAATTTATCTGTGTGGGGTGGGAAGAATCATATTAGTAATAGATATTTTGGTTACAGCTAATACGATTTTTTTCCCATCACCTTTACCTTTGTTTCTCTGTTTTCACTCTCACTATGGGGCTTTTTTGTTGTTGTTAGATGGAGTCTCGTTCTTGTTGCCCGGGCTGGAGTGCAATTGCAGTGGCAGTGACACAATCTTGGCTCACTGCAACCTCCACCTCCTGGGTTCAAGTGATTCTCCTGCCTCACCCTCCTGAGTAGCTGGGATTGCAGGCACCTGCCATCACGCCAGTTAATTATTCGTATTTTATTGGTAGAGATGGGGTTTCACCATGTTGGCCAGGCTGCTCTCGAACTCCTGACCTCAGGTGATCCACCTGCCTTGGCCTCCCAAAGCGCTGGGATTACAGGCATGAGCGATTGCGCCTGGCCACTGTGGGCCTTTTAAGGACATTTCAATTTATCCCAGGTTTTACTAATTTACTCAGATGTATTTAAAACAATATTTATTTCAACGAACATTGTGTTTTTTGGTACTAAACCATTAATTACTCAGTGTTCAATGTGGACAATGCCTACACATTCCCATACCAGATCTTGTCTTACATAAATTATTTTTCAAAATATCTGGAGGCACATAATTAAGACCAAGAATCCTGGAGTTAAGTTTCTTCTCTTCAACTTACTAGTGATTTTTTTCAACTTTTGAAATAATCATATGACTTTCTCTTTTAATATTTCTTTATCAGTGTGCTAAGTGCATTCTGTTTATACTTTGTAAATAAAACAACAATGCCTGGATGACAGTACTTCTTTTTATAGCATGGTTTACTGAATATTTCAACTCCACTGTGGAGACCTACTTCTCAGAAAAAAAGAGCCCTTCCACAGTATTAATGCTTATTGACCCTGTAACTCATTGCCTAAGAGCTCTGATGGAATGCACAAGGAGTTTAATGTCCTTTTCATGCCTGCTGATACATCTGTTCGGCATTCTGAATCAAGTAGTAATTTTCACTTTCAAGTCTTATTATTTAAGAATCCATGTCACAATTCCACAGCTGTCATAAACAGTGATTCCTCTGATGAATCCAGGCAAAGTGTAATGAAACACTTCTGGAAAGGATTCATCATTCTAGATGTCATTAATAACATGAGTCATGGGAGGTGAAAATATTAATGACAACAGGTTTGTGGAAGTAGTTGATTCCAATATTCATGAGTAACTTTGAGAGGTTCAAGACTTCAGTGGAGGAAGTAACTGCATATGTGTCAGAAATAGTAAAAATTATAGAATGAGAAGTGGAACCTGAAGACATGACTGAATTGCTGCAATTAAGATAAAACTTGAACAGATGAGGCATTGCATTTTAAGGGTGAGCAAAGAAAGTGGTCTCTTGAAATAAAATCTCCTGGTGAAGATGCCACGAACATTGCGGAAACAACAACAAAGGATTTAGCATATTATGTAAATATTCTACCTGATAAAGTGCTGGCAGGATTTGAGAGGATTGACTCCAATTTTTAAAGAAGTTCTACTGTGGGTAAAATGCTATCAAACATCATTACATGCTACAGATAAATTTTTCATGCAAAGAAGAATCAATGCAGGCCAATTCACTGTGGTCTTATTTTAAGAAATTGCCAGAGCCACCCCAATCTTAAGCAACCACTACTCTGATCAGTTTGTAGTCAGCAACATTGAGGTAAAATCCTCTACTAACAAAAAATCCTCCACTATCAAAAAATTATTGCTAGCTGAAGGCTCAGATGATCTTTTTAAATTAGGGTATGTACGTTTTTAGACATACTGCAATCACACACTTAATATACTACGGTATATTGTAAGCGTGACTTCTGTATGCATTGTGAAACCTAAAGAATAGTGATATGGTTTTGATATGTATGTTATCAGTTATCAAAATACATCGAATTGTAATCCCCATGATGCCCTTGTGTCAAGGGTGGAACCAGGTGGAGTAATTGGATCATGTGGACGTTTTCCCCCATTCTGTTCTCATGTTAGTGAGTTCTCATGAGATCTGAGTTCTCATGAGATTTTATAAACATCGGGCATTTTCCCTGCTTTCACTCACTTCATCCTGCTACCCTGTGAAGAAGTGCCTGCTTCTCCTTTGGCTTTCGCCATGATTGTAAGTTTCCTGACTCCTTCCCAGTAACGTACAACTGTGAGTAAAGCCTCTTTCGTGTATACATTACCCAGTCTCAGGTTTTTCTTCATATCAGTGTGAGAATGGACTAATATACTCCATTTATTGCAAAGTTAGCATTATTGTAGTGATTTTAACTAAACTCACAATTTATGATTGTATGTATGTATTTGGTATCTAAAGCCAAGAGGGTAAAGTTAGAATATTTCGAATCTATTTTAGTGAAATGGGTACTTTATTATATGTTAAGGCCAAAATATGCTTGCACTGTGCTCTTCCTCCAATCCTTGGGTCTCTAACCACTTACCCTCCTTTTTTCACTTGTCAGGGTGCTCCTCTGGTGACGTCTTACACTGTATTTAAAGATTACAGTTGAACTTCATGGAAATGTGGATCTCGACCATTATGTCCCCTAAGAAGTGCTCTTCTTAGAATGTTAACTACTCCTAAAAATTCATTTTTTTTGCTTTAAATTATAAGAAATTTAAAAATATAGGCTATATAAATCATTGCACAGGTATACTGATCTTGGTAAGTAGTACCTACCAAGATGCTTAAAATAGTTGTCATATAGAACCACATCTTAAAATAGTTGTTATATATGCATTCAGAAGGAATGCATATCTCAAAAAACTAACAATTTTTCTGCAGATATGAGAAAAGTGGGAGGGTAGCTTGCCTGGAGTAACCTGGTTAGTTAATGGAGAATCAGTATTGAGACCCTTATGTACTATTTTCTCGTCTAAACTCTTATGATCGGCTTCACCAAATGGCCTCATACTTATTGCTTTGATTCTGAACCTCATTTTCCTTTCATAACTTCCTTGTTTCTATTTTCTTCCAATATCTGAAGATTTCTGAACAGCAAAGATGTACTAAAGCACCATTTTGAGTGAATGAATTTGTTTCATAATTGAAACAAATAGTGGCCGTATCATAGATAAATTGTCCCAAAATGTATTTGTTTGTAAGCAACCTAGAACTAAATTGTAGTATTTTTCTCCTTTGGAATATTTTGGAGAATAAATGTTTAATTTCAGTTTTTAGCCTCACCTCTCTTAATTAAGTGAATAAAGGATCTGGATATTGTTCTGTCATAGATCTTTCTAGTTGACAGTTTTTTTTCCCCAATTATTCATTTGTTTTGATTTTGTTGTGCTTTTTAAGAGTTTTACAGAACACGACTTAAAGGCCCAATCTAATGAGCCTGTTTTGCAATATAGTACCAAAGTAACATAGACAGTGGGCTCAGATACAAACTCAAACAGGACTTGGAAATGAATAGCTGCAAAACCTAAACGCTCTATTGGCTTTGCTTATTTTTTTCTTCTTTATTAAATACCAGACAATTAGGTCACTGCAAGAAAAACAAACAGAAACACAAGAGATGTTGTAGCCCATTTAAAGGTGTTTTTGTTGCTGTAGTTGTTGTTTTTAAATAAGACGCTATTTTCAGTTACAGAGCTCCTTGTTACATGCTCTTCTTAATATAAACTTAATTTAACATGTCATTTTCAAACGGAATGTTTACAGCGAAAAGAAGAATGTGCATGCACAATCATAAAACATTTCTGAATGGTAGGTTACATGGTCTGTTCTGATGACCTGATAGTTGTGTTTGGTCAACATATTGATACCAGAATTTGCAATTGTTTTTAAAACCAACTATATATTGCTGTTTCCACTGTTATAGGACTCAAAATTTATTGTTAAAATATAGAAATTTTGGTTGAAGAGAAGAAAGCCTAGGAAAAGAAGTGAAATAGGTCAAAGTAAATTTAACGAAGCATCTACTATAAGCAACATATTTTGTTAGAATTTTTTGTATATTTTTAGTTTATCTACAACAACACCTTAAAATAGGTATGGGTATATCTGCTGTACAGAGGAAGTATGAGAGCATCAGTGAAATAAAATAATTTTGCCATGTTGATATAGTTAAAAAGTGGTAAAGGAATTTGAATCTCCAGTGGGCTGACTCTTCACTCTTTTCACTCATTATGCTATCTGAAGAAATGGTTTATAAAGTAACATGTATTTGTTTTGTACCTACTCTGTATTTCTTAGATGTGTTACATACACATCATTATTTTCACTTTCACTAAGAAGAGAGAGACTAAGAAATGTTGTTTGTGTTTCTCAGCAACCAATTTCCAAATAGTTTGTAAGAATGTTTTCAACAGTCTAAAGATATAGAAAAATAACTTGTAAGAATGAGAAAACAGGACAAAATAGAGACTTTTTCAATTTCTATTTCTTTACTTAAAGTATGCTCATTTATTTTGATATTGTACCTTTGTGGGTTTTGGGTGTTCAAATGTAAAAGGTTGTAGTTGGATTTGTTTTTTGTTTATTTGTTTAATATCAAAGTTTACAATGGGCAATCTCAGTTTTTGTTATTAGTACTTAATTTTACTATCCCTTATAATACAAAAGTTTAGAAACCTGTATGTTTATTAACTTAAACTAGTTTTTACAGCCAGGGCTTGGTAAATTTGGGACTGAATTCGAGATCAAAGCCTTTCCTTTCCCTATTACAATGAAGTTTTGCTGATTATTTGGCAAGACACCGGTATAGCAATCATTCCCATCGTGGACTGTAGATTCTTTATCATGCAAAGAAGTAAGTAATTAGAAAGATTTACTCATCTATATAGTTTTGGTGTTATCATGCATGCTTTTGTTGCTAAATTACACATTTTGGCAGATGGCAGATTGTCTTCAAAAAGAATAGAAGTAAACTGATTATTCTTGTGGTATTGGTGGATATTTGCATGAAAGAGGGAGGATGTGTAATCATTTTAATAAAGATGCATTCGCGGTTCATTCCATTTCATAATTTACAGACCCAGCTGTGCTCCTCCCTAGGTCTTCTGTATAATTAAATGGGCAAGCTGCATACGAAAGCAGCCGAAATTGTATATGATTTTCTGGTCAAACTGCATAATAAACTGGAAAACTGCAAAACAAAAATTAGTACTAAAATAGCATTCATTCTAATAAAATTTGAATTTCCATTTTTCTTCTAATCAGTATAAATTTTTAACTCATCAATATAATATAAATGTTTTGAAGACCTGTGCCTAGCTTTTCTCTTTTGTTCAGGTCTCAAACTTCACACTTTTGCTTTTTGCTTTCTTTAATATAAAAAGTAATCCCTCTATCAATCATGCACTATATCTAAATACATCTATATCTATTATTTCCAAGTTACAATACATTGCTTAATCTACTATGTGAAAGAAGGAACATAAGATGAAATTTTCATTTGTTCAGCAAAGATACTCTTTGCTTCGAACTGAAGCACAATGTAAAGCCTCCGTTTTCAAGAACTATACTGGTTTAAATATAATTATTAGGAATAAGTATACGGGCCACCTCTACCCAGATACTGGGGTTTTTATATATGGCAATGCCTCTTTTTTTTTTTTTTTTTTTTTTTTTGAGACAGTGTCTCGCTCTACCGCCAGGCTGGGGTGCAGTGGCGCGATCCCAGCTCACTGCGACTTCCGTTTTCCGGTTTCAAGCAATTCTCCTGCCTCAGCCTCCCGAGTAGCTGG
>CAUYLZ010057457.1:0-10092 GCA_963573645.1 Pithecia hirsuta | reverse complement strand
TGTCCTCTTCTTATAAGGACGCCTATCAGATGGGATTGTCTGCCACCACAACAGCCTCATTTCAACTTAATACACACATTTTTGTCCTTGCTTCCAAATAGAGTCATATTCGGAGAAGCTGGGAATAAAGTCTTTCATCACACAAATAAAGAGAAACAGAATTCGGCCCTTAACACTACCCAATGTCTTCTCAGCCAATGACAGTAGTTTCATTTTGTTGTTCAAATATATTGGAGTCATGTCTGCCTTTCTCTCACCGAGGCCTGGTCCAACAGTAAATCCAGGGGGCTTACCTCTAAATACCTCGCAGTAGACCACTTGCATATTCTCTAGCACAGGGCTGTGATTCATGCCCTGATTCTCTCTCCAGGAGGATGTTAAGAGCCTTCAGCAGGTCTTGGTGACATTCTTGTTATGTCCCATATCAGCTCTCCCTACAATAGCCACAGTGACCTTTTACAGATGAAAATTAGACCATATCACATTTGTGCTTCAGATCTTCCACATTTTTTTATTGCACTGGTAATAAGATTTAAATGTCATATGTCAGCTCTTTCCTATCCATGTGACTTTCTCTTTCTAGAAGAGTGGGAGATTCTTTGAATAGGACAGAAAGCGGAATCTTCTTCAACTTTATCATGAACTAGCTTCTCTGCAACACAAGAGGGTTGTCTCCCAGGAAAGATGAGCCTTGAGAGAGCAGATGGACTTGCGATGTGATTGAGTGAACTACATGAAGGAGTTCATGTGATTTGGTGGAATCATTGTGCCATTGAGTCAACTAAATATTCTTATGATATAATTAGCAATGAAACAAAAATGTCTCTGATAATTCAAATTTGCTTAGATTTTTCTACAAATCATGGCTGCACAATTATGATACCGCTTCATATATTTTAATAATGTTTTATCTTTATAAACACATATTTCACAGTTATTACAGGGTATTCATATTCTATGAACACATTGTATCCATGATTGATTATAATAAAAACATTTCTTAAGCACTTACAATATGTTATTTAATCTTCAGGACCAGCTTATAAGGTAGGAATAAGGTTTACTACCATCTCGGTTTTATAGGTGAGCTGACTGAGGCACATGCCAAGGTTGTTAGAATGGTAATAAGTGGTATAGATGGCAGTAAGTTTAGAGCCTATGTTCTTGCCTGTTGTACTCCACCACTTTCTTGCTACTTACTTATATATTTATCTACCTCCAAGGAAGTCAGAAGAAACCAGGTCCAGAAATGAAACTCAAGTATAAGCAATAGGAGATGAGTAAGGTAAAATGTGTCCTGAGACCTTAAAGGTGAGGTAATAAAAAACTCTTTTCCTGAGTAAATAAGTTTATTTCTAAATCGTAAACACATTTTCACAGAATTCTCCAGTCTTGTCTTTTTTTTCATCTTTACACAAAATATATTCATTAGAATGTGAACATCTTTGGGACACCCATGTTTTCCTCCTACAGACAGGATAGGTAAGCTTACTCCTCTCAACTTTGCTTCAGTAGTATGTGTGGAGTTAGTTATCCAGGATTTGATAATGCACTGCTTAGTCCAAATCAGTTGGGTCTCTTTACAGAGAAGCATCCCATTTTTCCTTTGGAGTCACAGATCAGAAACACTGATTTATTATCTTTTCAAATTCTTCACCTGCCCTGTCAGGGCTGAAAGAACATATAGCTCAGCCTGAACCCACTCTTATAATTTCTATGTTTTATTTATGGCTCAACTTTTAAAATACTTGCTAGAGACCCTCTTGAAATACAGAGTGCCCAACACAATAAATGGAAAACACCCACATCAACTTATATCTAATTAAATCTTAAGGATAAGAAAGATCTTGAAGATTCTTTGAAAAAGCAGTCATAGACAAGATATTGAGAATCAGAAACTAAATGGAAAAATAGATGTCAGAAGACAGTCGAGCAGTGTTTTTGATTGTTGTTGTTTCATTTTGTTTTTGTTTTTAGATGTATTTTTACTAATTAGAACTCAGATGAGTTTATGTGTTGGTCCATTTCTACTGCTATAACAAGACCATAGACTGGGTCAGGATTAAAGAACAAAAAATTGTTTCTCAATGTTCTATAGGCTAGGAAGTCTAAGATTAAGGCATCAACAGATTCAATATTTGGTTTGAGCTGCTCTCTGCTTCCAAGATGGTTCCTTGTTGCTGTGGTGGAATAGGGATTTGAAAATTCTAAGTAAATATAACAATCAACCTAGAATCCTATATCCAGTCAGGTAACCATTTAAGTGTAAAGGTTATTGGAGTCATCTGCCAACATGAAAAATCTTGAAATTTTTTGCTTTTTGTACACTGAAGCTGTGCTAGCATGTGTTTCACAAAAGAAGAGAGGCAAGAAAGAGGAAGACAGTAACTCATGATATGCAATAAGGAGAAATGGGAATTTCCGGGACAAAAGCCAATTATCTGACATTTGAGAGTGAGGAAAATTGTACTAGGAAGGATTTTGCAGGTCCATTTGAAGTTGAAGGAAAACTTAGATGTTTTTAAAACAAGCAAATAGTTGACAAAACAGGTAATTACTAACTTTGTGGTTGGGCATAGAGTTTTGCAAGGAAAGAAATGTAAGGGTAATTAACATATAAATTCAGGTACAGAGTACTGTTGACATTGGTCACTTTAGAATACAATCATGAACACAAAGCAAAGAAAACCTTCTCATTCTAAAAACAGAAAAAAAATCAACTGTAGAACAGTGAGCTTGTTATAAAGGTCAGGTGGGGACTGAAGAATTGCAGGTGGGAGACTTTTCCTTCTCTCTAGGTGCTTACTACTCTGTTGTCCCCAAGGGGAGAGATGTTTAGAGATTCACTTCAAAGAGCTGCTTCCCATGGCAGCTGGGTGTTCCCAGTGCAAGTGATGTGTAAGAGAAAGAGACAGAGGAAGAACAAGAGAGAGAGAGGCGGGGAATTGGAAAACAAAGATGAAGCCACAGTTGCTTTTATAACTTAATCTCAGTGGTAACATACCATCATTTCTGCCATATTTTCTTGGTCATGGAAACCAATCCTGAGATATTGTGGTATGGACTACGTAAGAGTGCTAATATTAGATAGAAGAAATATTGCATAAGGCTATCTCAGGCTAACTTGTAAGTTGTTGATAAAGAACAACGATTTGTTAAATGAAGCAGGTTTAGGAGAATAAGGGATTGTGTGTATTCAGAAAAGGCTCTAATGTGGTAAGATGTGAGCATATTTGAATAAAATGCAAAACATGCATGATAAAGTTAGAAACAAATTTGGTATTTTGGAAGAATGTTAAGAAGGCCAATTGTAGTGGCCAAAGAAATCAACAAATTCAATCTTTATCAAATTACCGATGTCATTTTTCACAGAATTAGAAAAAATAATTCAAAATTACTTATGGAAGGAAAAAAATAGCCCGAATACCCAGAGCAATACTAGGCAAAATAAACAAATTGAAAAGTGTCACATTGCCTGAATTCAAATTATTTGACAAGACTAGCGTAATTAAGACAGGATATTACTGGTGTAAAAATAGGCATCTAGATAAATGGAACAGAATAAAAGATCCAGAAATAAAGTTACATATTTTCAGGAAACTTATCTTTAACAAACCATACAGGAACGCACACTTGGGAAACATCACTCTTTTCAATAAATGATGATGAGAAAATTGGATTGCCATATGCAGAAGAATGGAACTGGACCCCTATCTTTCACATCTCTCAAATGGAAAAATAACTCAGGATGGATTAAAGACTTAATTGTAAAAAGTGGGCATATAATAATACAAGAGGAAAACTTCTGGACATTGGCTCAGAAAACAACGTATGACCAAGACATCGGAAGCACAAGCAACAAAAACTAAATTGGACAAATGGCACGTAATTTATCTAAAACATTCTACAAGCAAAATAAATCATCAGCAGAGTCAACAGACAATTTGTAGAGAGAACATATTTGTAAACTATACAACCATCAAGGAACTAATATGCAGTGTATACAAGAAACTCAATCTACTCAACGACAACAAAAATTCAATTAAAAATAGACAAAGGGCATGAGTAGATTAGTTTCAAGAGAAGATAATACACATGGCCAACAGGCAATTAAAACATCTCAACATCACTAATCATCAGAATAATTAGTAACCATCACTAATCATCACTGATCACCAGAGTAATCAGAAAATCACAATGAGATACCATCTTACGTTAGTCAGAATGACTATGATTATAAGGGTGAAAAATCACAGCTGTCAGCAAGGATATGGAGAAAGGAGAACTCTTATACACCCTTGGTGGGAATGTAAGTTAGTACAGCTTCTATGGAAAACAGTATGATTTCTCAAAAAACTAAAACTACAACTACATTTCCATTGAGCAAACCCTGAAAAGTAGTGAATGTATCAAATACATACCTTAAACTATATGTTTATCGTAGCGACATTCACAGTAACAAAGAGATTGGATCAACCAAAGTATGCATCAAGGAATGATTGGATTTAAAAATCTAATTAAGTATACAAAATACCACACTACTGAGTCATAAAGAGTAAATGAAATCACATTTATTGTGGCAATATGGATGGAACTCAGAGTCATTTTTTTAAGCAAAATAGGCTAGTAGAGAACATCAAATATAACACATTCTCACTTGTAAGTGGTTACTAAAGAATGTGTTTGCATGGATGTAGAGAGTGAAATGGTAGACAATGATTACTTAGGAGTGTGGGAGGCAGAGGGGTTGAATAGTGGGGTATTAATAAAGATAGTGTTTAGTTAGTTGAGTGATGAATACTCTAGTGTCATGACTTAAGCACTATGTAATCTGAATAACAAAATCGAACTTGTATTTGTGCAAAAATAATTTGTTTTTAATTAACAGGTAATTTAGGCATACCACTTTCCTATCCCTCCATTAAAAGAAGACAATGACTAGTGTGGCCATTGCAGGATGAATTAAGTATAGAGCAGCCCCCAATTCCAGAGACAGTTACAGCCCAATACATAGGACTTTAGCATAGTTAAAAATTAGCATCTTGATCTTAGAGAGTAAAAGTGGTGGCCATCAACTGGAAAACACAGAAAAGTAATATAATTTTTAAATAGCTACTGTGGGGAACTGACTTTTGGGAAATAAATATAAGTGCTATTTGGCGTAAGCTGCAGATGAGGCTTGCTGAGTTGGGTTGTTAGAGATGCAAGTGATGAAACTGGCTGCAGTAGGAAATGATTCTGAAGCTTGAACTTCACGATGATCACATAGCTAATTTGACTAGATGTAACATGATGTAATAGGAAAAGAGAAGAGGCAAGAATAAATCCTAATTTGCTCAATTAATTAGAAGAATAATTTGCCAAGACCAAATAGAGTTGGAAGAGGAAGAACTTTGTAGTTGAAGGAGGGAAGAGGCAGAGGTAGGAGAAACCCCAGGAGAGAGTGGGAGGTTCCTGGAAATATTGATAGAGTGTTCCCAAAACAAGGGTAGGATCAAAGGTGTTAAACTGCTGAGGGGTCACAGGAGATGCAAGACTGAGAACTGATTCCCAAAATTGGTGGAATGGTGGCACTAGATGACCTTGACAGTTTTGGAGTGGAAAGAACAAAAGCATCTTTAATGTGTGTAAGAAAAAAATTGAAGGTGGAAGAATGAGGAAATAATTACATACACATGTTTCAATAACTTTTGCAATAAAAATGGCAAATAATATGGTAGAAAGAAGAACTAAGAGTCTTAGGAAGCCCTCTACAGAAATGGGTGATGTTTCAGCAGACTTTTGCGGATAGAAATAATCTCATAAAGCATACATGTACGAATCAGGAGACAAAAGGGTCACATGCAGAAGCAAAACCCTTGATTGGGCAATGTGGTTCAGAATCAAGTGGGGAGGTAAGAGATGAGGGTAGGGAGACTTCACCTACAATAATAGGAGAGAAGCCAGAGACTTGGGCTTCAGCTGAATGTGGGTTGTTCACCTTGGTGGTATGGTAAGATCATTCCATTCTGATTTTTCTGAATTTCTTAGTGAACTCTCTGAGGCTATTAGTGAGCACAGGGGCAGTTTTCTAATACTGAATATGTCTTGCTTGAGAAGCAGATGTGCCAATCTCTGCAAGGTTTTCAGTATGTATGTTGTCTCATTAGTCTTCATCCTCTAAAGTAGTTGTTATGATTATGCTCATTTTAGATTAGGAGAATGAAGCTCTGAGAGTAGAAGTATCTTTTTCAGAACCCAGAGATAGCAAGAAAAAGTTATGTCTTAACTAAAATCTGAGAGTGTTCAAATTCTTTGCTCCTTAAACTCGTGCTACCTCCTTGAGGAAATCCATTCAGGTTTCATTCAAGAATGATGAGGAACATAGTGGGGAGAGAAGTGATCACTGTTCCAATAGGGTACATGGGATAGAGCAGGTTCTGGTGATAAGCATAGAACCATATTCATTCTCAGTTTCATAGAAATTATAAGGATTTCCTTTAGCTTCTGTTTCCTTTTGGCTTTTGTTGTGTTTTTTGTCTTTAAGAGTATCGGAATATCAGTAAACAGTATGAAAATAATTTTAAACTTTCAATTTGTGCTGTAGGCATTAAGGAAAAGCAAGGCATGGTGGCTTACACCATAATCCCAGCTGTTTCAGAGGCTGAAGTAAGCAGATCACCTGAGGTCAGGAGTTGGAGACCAGCTTGGTCAACATGATGAAACTCCATTTCTACTAAAAATACAAAAATTAGCCAGGCATGATGGTGGGCACCTGTATCCCAGATACTGGAAGTCAGAGCCAGGAGAATACCATGAACCGAGGAGATGCAGGTGGCAGTGAGCTGAGATCGTGCCACTGCGCTCCAGCCTGGCTGAGAGAGTGAGACTCCATCTTGGAAAAAAAAATGGAAATCAGGGAGGGAGAGAAATAGTAAAACATTTTTCATGGCAGCTGGCTAAATTAGGATTAAGGATGAGGGACGCTCCTTGAAGAATCAAGGAGAAGGGGCCCTAGATGTTTTTATAATGTGTTTTTGGTCCTAAGATTCCACATGCACAAACACTGAGAATGAGACCGCAATCAGAAATTGTAAGCTGATCACTTTATTGGTATATTAACAATAGAGTTATGATGACCTTGTTCCAATGTCACGGCATTTGAAGCAATTGAATTATTTGAATCATGGATATCTTCTGATTCACTTCCTGAAAGAAACAAACAAGAAAGTTAATAGAGCAGACATGGGATGGCAGGAAATGTCTAATTATTCACCAGAGTTACTGCAGTAGAGTACATGAGCCCACCCTCTCTCCCCATATCGCTTCTACCTCCTCTGTTTCTTTCCTAATTTTTTCTGTGTTCACCCTTTTGATGCCCTGGCACACAATGTGCTCCAAAGTGTTGCTTAGAAGATGAAGAGAGAAGATCATTCTTAGGTTGTTATGACTCATTGCTGTTGAATTTGTTCAGGGATATATTTATACAGATGGTAACTGGAACACATTCTCTAATAGTGGGAAGCTGAAACCACCATCAGTGTCCAGTAGTGGATTGGTTAAAGAAATCATGGAACAGCCACGCAATAAAGTTGTATAAAATTATAAAAACTAACAGAAAACCACTGAAGAAATGTACTTAATGTAGAAATTATCAAAGGAATGTATTTTTAAATGACAAACATACACATGGGCATATAAATTATGGCATTAGTTCTAAGGGAAGAATATTAGAAATGTCTATGTACACATAAATATTTCAAAAAGAAGATGACACAAAGAGTGGTGGATTTCTGAAAGAGTGAAGGCAGGTAGGGTGAGATATGCCTTTAAATTTGCTTCATATTTTTCCATTCCATTACATATTTTTTGTTAATCATGTACTTATTGAAAAGTAAGTATTCATAAAATGAGACACCATGTAGCTGCCGAAAGTTCAGGGACCATTTGGCAGGAATAATGGACTAGAGAAGGCTGGCATGAGGCAGAACTGAGCAAACCATGCTCAGATAAAAAAACTTTAAATGGTAGGTCTCTGAGTTTGTGGACAGAAACCAGAGCGCCAGAGAGAGAGAGAACACAGTACTATTTCCTCATTGTCAACACAATTTAAGACATGTTATTTGCAATGTTGTTTCTCAACATCGGAATTTCTTAAGGAGTTTGTTAGAAATACAGGATCTTGTTACCCTATTCTGGAATATCTGAATACATATCTTTAGGAATGAGGTCTAGGACAATGCAATGTCAACGGGCATTTAGTTGATTCATTGGCACAATAAAGCTGGAGAACTGCAGCACTTAGAGCCCTTGGTGAAGAATAGACTGGATTCATACCTGTCATTGAAGCCCAGATCACTGGAAAGGCGGTCCCTGGGGAGGCGGTCCCTGGGCAGGTGGTCCCTGGGGAGGCGGTCCCTGGAGAGATCTGGATGGTCTTCCCCCTTGAGGAGGTGGAGGTGGTCACTGGGGAGGTGGTCCCTGGGGAGGTGGTTCCTGGAGAGATCTGGGTGGTCTTTCCCCTTGAGGAGGTGGAGGCGGTCCCTGGGGAGGTGGTCCCTGGAGAGATCTGGGTGGTCTTCCCCCTTGAGGAGGTGGAGGCGGTCCCTGGGGAGGCGGTTCCTGGGGAGATCTGGATGGTCTTCCCCCTTGAGGAGGTGGAGGTGGTCCTTGGGGAGGCGGTCCCTGGGGAGGTGGTCCCTGGGGAGATCTGGGTGGTCTTCCCCCTTGAGGGGGTGGAGGTGGTCCCTGGGGAGGCGGTCCCTGGGGAGGTGGTCCTTGGGGAGGCGGTCCCCGGGGAGGTGGTCCCTGGGGAGGTGGTCCCTGGGGAGATCTGGGTGGTCTTCCCCCTTGAGGAGGTGGAGGTGGTCCCTGGGGAGGCGGTTCCTTGGGAGGTGGTTCCTGGAGAGATCTGGTTGGTCTTCCCCCTTGAGGAGGTGGAGGTGGTCCCTGGGGAGGCGGTCCCTGGGGAGGTGGTCCCTGGGGAGGCGGTCCTTGTGGAGGTGGTCCCTGGGGACGTGGTCCCTGGGGAGATCTGGGTGGTCTTCCCCCTTGAGGAGGTGAAGGCGGTCCCTGGGGAGGTGGTCCCTGGGGAGATCTCGGTGGTCTTCCCCCTTGAGGAGGTGGAGGCCGTCCCTCAGGGTTTCCAGCAGGAGGTGGGTGAGGCTTCTGGTGATGGCCTCCATGTTGGGGTGGTCCTTGTAGCTTTCCTGGAGGTGGCGGTCTATGCTGAGGCCCGTCATCCTGGCTTCCATTACCAGCAGGGGGCTTAGGTGGGTGTCCTCCAAAAGGCGGTCTCTGAGGCTTCTCATCTGAGGTCTGGTTTGAGTCTCCTCCATCTGTGTGAAGTGACACCAGAAGAGCCAAGTTCAGTGATAGAAGAACCTCCTCCCTTTATACCTCTCTATCCTTAGCACACTGTCCCTCTCTCCCAGAACGTACCTGTCAACTACTAACATCCCTTTTGCTCAAGGCTTTCATAGGCAGAGTTCCTTTCATCCATATCTGGGTCATGAAAAGTCTCATTTCTTTGTGACTACAACAAGTACGTCTATTATAAGTTAGCCAAAAAATAGAAATTTACAAAAGGGTCTTGGATATGTTAGAATCTCCAGACGTGGAAAAAAATAAAAGGATGAGAAACATCAGTCAAGCAGCCAGTTATGATCCCAGCTGCCTCAATAACTTGTTGACTGAACTTCATGCCTGGGCACCTGGCTCCAAGACCCAAGTAGAGAAATATGAAGAGAGAGAAGAGAGAGAGTGAAAGCACACACAGGATTCACTGAATAGTTGTGGGAAACTTTTATCAGCTGCAGTAACGCAGCTGAGTGGGGAAACACACAAAAATGGGAGCCAGACACTGATTTCTTTGCATTTCCAGTGAAGCCATAGAACTCTGGAGTGGAATGCTGGGGGAGAAGGAAGCAGTTGAGGGGCTGTCAGTATAAGGAGGAGTCAGAATGAGGACGCTGCCCATTTGTCTGTCATCTCCCATCAGCCACTCCCGGCCTGGGGGAAGGTCAACCCACTCCTGTTGTCACCTAAGACAAGCATCTCTGCCATTCAATTTGGTTGCCCTGCTCATGGTCCCAGAGTCAAGGTGGCATGAAG
>CAUYLZ010057456.1:0-31112 GCA_963573645.1 Pithecia hirsuta | reverse complement strand
TACCCTGCCACAAAAAAAAATTAAATTTATTTTTGGCATTTTTTTGCCTAAGTACAACAAACCATTAAATTTTAAATTTTTTTTTTTTTTTTTTTTTTTTTGAGATGGAGTCTCACTCTGTTGCTCAGGCTAGAGTGCAGTGGCCATGATCTTGTCTTACCACAACTTCTACCTCCCAGGTTCAAGCAATTCTCCTGCCTCAGCCTCCCAAGTAGCTTGGACTATAAGGTGCGTGCCACAATGCCCAGCTAATTTTCGTATTTTTAGTAGAGATGGGGTTTCACTATGTTGGCCAGGCTGGTCTCAAACTCCTGACCTCGTGATCCGCCCATCTTGGCCTCCCAAAGTGCTGGGATTAAAGGCATGAGCCACTGCGCCCGGCCCAGACTATAAGCATCTTGGAAGAATATATTGTTATGTGATAGCGGGAGATACCTGGACATTCTGCTGTCATAGAAGTTTGTCCTCGCAGGCAAACTAAACTGCTTCCTTAGCCATAAACATCTTATCACCATGGGGAGTGACTGGCAAGGAATGTGCCTTGCTAATTTAAAGATGGAGTTGATTTTAAAATGATGTCACTGAGTCTGCTATGTTCCTCTTTCTCTAACAGGAGGACCACTTGAGCCCAAGAGTTTGAGACCAGCCTGGGCAATATAGTGAGACCCCTGTCTCTAATTAAAAACAAACAAACAAATTATATATTATATATATATAATGTATATAATTATGTATATATTATATATAATTTTTAAAAGTGTTGCTTAACAGCCAGGCACGGTGTCTCATGCCTGTAATCCCAGCATTTTGGGAGGCCAAGGAGGGAGGATTGCTTGAGGCCAGATGTTTGAAACCAGCCTAGGCAACAGCATGCGACCCTGTTTCTACAAAAAAAAAAAAAAAAAAATCAGTCAGGTGTAGTGGTTTGTAGCCTCCCAAGTGAGTATAGTCCCAGTCACTTGGGAGGAAGAGGTGGGAGGATCGCTTGAGTCCAGGAGTTCCAGGCTGCTGCAGTGAGCTATAATCGCCACTGCTCTCCAGCCTAGGTGACAGAGTGAGATCCTGTTTCAAACAAACAAACAAGGAAACATAAAAACTATTGTTTGTTTCTCCTGGGCATGGTGGCTCACACCTATAATCCCAGCGCAGTGGCTCATGCCTGTAATCCCAGCACTTTAGGAGGCCTTGGCGGGCGGATCACGAGGTCAGGAGTTCGAGACCAGCCTGACCAACATGTATTTTAGTCTCTACTAAAAATACAAAAATTAGCTGGGAGTGGTGATGTGTGCCCGTAATCCTAGCTACTCAGCAGGCTGAGGCAAGAGAATTGCATGAACCCGCGAGGCAGAGGTTGCAGTGAGCCGATCGTACCATTGCACTCCAGCCTGGGTGACAGAGCGAGACTCCATTGCAAAAAATATATATATATATAAATAATCAAGTGATTCTCCCACCTCAGCCTCCCAAGTAGCTAGGACTACAGACATGTACCACCATGCCTGGCTAATTTTAAAATTTTTTGTAGAGACAAAGTCTTACTATGTTGCCCAGGCTCTTGAACTCCTGGCTTCAAGCGATCCTCCTGCCTCAGCCTCCCAAAGTCCTGGGATTAGAGGTGTGAACTACTATGCCCAGCTGGGGAAATAATATTAACGACAAAGGGAAAATACTTTTTCAAAACATAGATATATCATTTTTCCCTCTCAAGAGTATTTACAGCCTGGGTATAGTGGCTTATGTCTGTAATCCCAACACTTTGGGAGGCCAAGGCAGGAGGATTGCTTGAGACCAGGAGTTCAAGACAAGCTTGGGCAACATAGCAAGACCTCATCTCTATAAAAATTTTTTAAAATTAGCTGGGTGTGGTGGCATGTGCCTGTAGTTCTACCTACTCAGGAGGCTAAGGCAGGAGGGTCACTTGAGCTTAGGAGTCTCAGGCTGCAGTAAGCTATGATAATCCTGCCACTGCACTATACCCTGGGTGACAGAGTAAGATCCTGTCTCCAAAAAAAAAAAAAAATCTACCAAGTTAATGCCCACCATTGGCTGTAATGGCCCCCCCCTCCTCCCCCTACTCAACTCCTGGTGATTGGACAGGGCCTGTGATGCACATTGGACCCATCAGATCCCTCCCCTGTTATTTAAAAATTTCCAGCCAGAGAGAGGAAGGAAGGTGCAGCTTCTTTCTGGTGGCAGAGGAGTTTCCAGCTAAGCAGAAGAAGCCATTCTGCAGCAGGAAGAGAGATATGTTCTTGGGAAACCACAGGTCATTTCCTTAAGGAATTTAGAGTGTAGCTTATCAAGAGCTTTAAAATGCTGTCCAGGAGTGGTGGCTCATGCACATTGGGAGGCCAAGAAGGGAGGATCTCTTGAGCCCAGGAGTTCAAGACCAGCCTGGGCAACATAGTGAGACCTTGTCTCTACAAAAAATCAGCTGGACATGGTGGCACATGCCTGTAGTCCCAGCTACTTAGAGGCTGAGGTGGGAAAATCACTTGAGCCCAGGCAGTTGAGGCTGCAGTGACCTGAGATCATGCCACTGCACTCTAGCCTGGGCGACAGAGTAAGACCCTGTCCCCACCTCCCCAAAAAAAAAGAAAAAAGAAAAGAAAGAGCTTTACAATTGATAATGGTTTCTCTGTGTTCCCTCTCAAATCTCATCTTGAATTGTAGTTCCCATAATCCCTGCATGTGGTGGGAGGGACCTGGTGAGAGGTGATTTAATTGTGGAAGCATTTTCCCCCATGCTGTTCTCGTGACGGTAAGTTCTCATGAGATCTGATGGTTTTATAAGGGGCTTCCCCCTTTGCTCAGCTCTCATTCTTCTGTCTCCTGCCACCCTGTGAAGAAAGACATGTTTTCTTCACCTTCTATGACTGCAAGTTTCCTGAGGCCTCCCCAGCCCTGCAGAATTGTAAGTCAATTAAACCTCTTTCCTTTATAAATTAATCACCCTCAGGTATGCGTGTATAGTAGCATGAGAACAGACTAATACACAATATTCTTCTTTTACCCAGTAATTCTACTCCTGACAAACTAAGGAACTAACCTAAGGAAATAATTCTAGGCACAGAGGGGGAAAAAAGCTTCATGATTGAAACACTTATAACTTTCTTTTTTTTTTGAGAAAGAGTCATCTTGTTCTGTCACTAAGGCTGGAGTGGAGTGGCATGATCTGGGCTCAATGCAATCTCCACCTCCCAGGTTCAAGTGAGTCTCCTGCCTCAGCCTCTCAAGTAGCTGGGATTACAGGTGCCCCCTACCATGCCCAGCTGATTTTTGTATTTTTGTTTTTTTTTATTTTATTTATTATTTTTTTCTTTTTTGCATAATGATTTCATTATAGATTTTTGTATTTTTAGTAAAGATGAGGTTTCTCCATGTTGGTCAGGCTGGTCTCAAACTCCCAACCTGAGGTGATCCGCCTGCCTCGGCCTCCGAAAGTGCTAAGATTACAGACATGAGCCACCATGCTCAGCCGGAGACCCTATTTCTAAAAGAATTAAAGAAAGAAATCCATGCAACACTAATAGTTAGGTTCAGTGGCATATAATAGATGAAGTCCAAAATAACAGTAGAATAAATAAGACAGAAGTTTATTTCCCTCAAAACTTTTTTTTCCTTAGGAGACAAATAAAGTTCTGACTTGTTTATGCTAGTGTTATTTTGGGGTTTGTTTATTTTATACAATTTTGTTTTTGAGACAGAGTTTCACTCTTGTCGCCTGAGCTGGAGTGCAGTGGCAGGATGGGCTCACTGCAACCTCTGTCTCCCGGGTTCAAACCATTCTCCTGCCTCAGCCTCCTGAGTAGCTGGGACTACAGGTGCCCACCACCATGCTCGGCTAATGTTTTGTATTTTTTTTTTTTTTTTGAGGTGGAGTCTTCCTCTGTTGCCCAGCTGGAGTGCAACGGCACGATCTCGGCTCACTGCAACCTCTCCCTCACGGATTCAGGCAATTCTCCTGCCTCAGCCTCCTGAGTAGCTGGGACTACAGGCACGCGCTACCACACCCAGGTAATTTTTGTATTTTTAATAGAGACAGGGTTTATCCATGTTGGCCAGGATGGTCTTGATCTCTTGACCTGGTGATCTGCCCGCCTTGGCTTCCCAAAGTGCTAGGATTACAAGCGTGAGCCACCATGCCCAGCCATTTTTTGTATTTTTAGTAGAGACGAGGTTTTACCATGTTGGCCAGGCTAATCTTGAACTCCTGACCTCAGGTGATCCACCCGCCTCAGCCTCCCTCCCAAACTGTTGGGATTACAGGCGTGAGCTACGGCACCCAGCCTCATTTTATACGTTAAAGCTAATCATCCATCAAACTTGAACCTGGAAGGCAGAGGTTGCATTGAGCAAGTATGGATGGATGCATTGAAGTATACTGTAAAAGTTCCTGCTCCATGGAAATCTGTTCCCTACCTTCAGAATCTTACCAAACATGTTAGGGTCTTCCACCAAGCAAAGTGGGTCAAAAGACTCCATTTCAGCTGCTTCTGAGAGAAGGTGGGTTGAGGATTTTTTTTTTTTTTTTTTTTTTTTGAGATGGAGTCTCGCTCTGTAGCCCAGGCTGGAGTGCAGTGGCGCGATCTTGGCTGTCAACTCACTGCAACCTCCGACTCCCTAGTCCCGGTTCAAGCAATTCTCCTACCTCAGTCTCCCCAGTAGCTGGGATTACAGGCACGAGCCACTATGGCCAGCTAATTTTTGTAATTTTTAGTAGAGACAAGGTTTCACCATGTTGGCCAGTCTGGTCTCAAACTCCTGACCTCGTGATCCGCCTGCCTCGGCCGCCCAAAGTGCTGGGATTACAGGCGTGAGCCACCGCGTCCAGCCAAGGGGGTGTTTTTAACCTTTGCCTCCTCATCCAAGGGGAAGGTTTCAGATTTTCTAAGAAAAATCCTTCCTTCTTGATTTTCCAGCCTCAGGAGATGTCTCTAGGGTCCAGAGTCTAAACCACCATGCCCAATGATGTGAACGAGATGCCACTTACACTTTTCTGGTAGCCACAACAAAAAAGGAGTAAAAAGAAATAGAGAAAATTGGCTGCTCTGTCTATGGAATAGCCATTCTTTTGTTTCTTTATTTTCCTAAAAAAAAAAAAAAAAGAAGAAGAAGAAAAAGAAATAGAATCTTCCTTTTGGCCAGAACCGCCATCTTCCAGTAACTCACCAAAATGATGAGCACCTACAATGTGTTCTCTAGGCCTTTTAGAAAACACAGAGTTGGCTGGGCACGGTGGCTCACTCCTGTAATCCCAGCACTTTGGGAGGCCAAGGTGGGCGGATCACCTGAGGTCAGGAGTTCGAGACCAGCCTGGCCAACATGGTGAAACCCCGTCTCTCCTAAAAATACAAAAATTAGCTGGGTGTGGTGGCGGGCCCCTGTAATCTCAGCAACTCAGAAAATATAAAAAAGTAGTCAGGCATGATGGTACATGCCTGTGATACCAACTACTCGGGAGGCTGAGGCAGGAGAATTGCTGGAACCTGGGAGGCAGAGGTTGCAGTGAGCTGAGATTGTGCCACTGCACTTCAGCCTGGGCAACAGAGTGAGACTACATCTCAAAAAAAAAAAAAAAAGAAAAAAGAAAGAAAGAAAGAAAACATGGAGTTGTTCCTTGGCCACTTATATGCGAATCTATAAGAAAGGCAATATTGTAGACATCAAGGGAATGGGCACTGTTCGAAAAGGAGCTGGGTGCAGTGGCTTACACCTGTAATCCCAGCCCTTTGGGAGGCTGAGGTGAGTGGATCACCTGAGGTCAGGAGTTTGAAACTAGCCTGACCAACATAGTAAAACCCCGTCTCTCCTAAAAATACAAAAATTAGCTGGATGTGGTGGCGTGCCCCTGTAATCTCAGCAACTCAGGAGGCTGAGGCAGGAGAATCGTTTGAACCTAGGAGGCAGAGGTTGCAGTGAGCCGAGATCGTGCCATTACACTCCAGCCTGGGCAACAAGAGCAAGACTCCATTTCAAAAAGAAAAAAAAAAAGTATGCTCCACAAGTGTTACCATGGCAAAACTGGAAGTCTACAATGCCACCTAGCATGCTGTTGGCATTGTTATAAACAAACAAGGGCAAGGTTCTCGCTAAGAGAATGAATATGCATATTGAGCAGATTAAACACTGTCTGAGCTGAGGCAGCTTCCTGAAGCACGTGAAGGAAAATGATCAGAAAAAAAGAAGTCAAAGAGGAAGGTGCCTGGATTCAGCCACAGCGCCAGCCTCTGCTCCACCCAGAGCAGCACACTGTGCGAGAACCAACGAGAAGGAGCCTGAGCCGCTGGAACCCATTCCCTATGAGTTCATGCATAATAGGTGATTAAAAAAAAAAAATCTCCGGACTGTAAAAATGTTTCTCTTCATTAAGTAGAAGTGTGGTGTCCTCTTCCCCAAAGAAATATTTAGAGCAAATTTTAATTTTGTCCTAATTTATTTTGTAATGTCTTTACTATTCAGATTTAGTTTATGTCTTGCTGAAAGATGTGAGGTGGCTTATTGTGCAACAAATTATTCAATTGGTTAGAAAACAGCCAGATATACTTTTTTCCTTTTTTTTTTTTTTTTGAGACAGAGTCTCACTGTGTCGTCCAGGTAGTTGCAGTGCAGTGGTGCAATCTTGGCTCAGTGCAACCTCTGCCTTCTGGGTTCAAGAGATTCTCCTGCCTCAGCCTCCTGCTGGGATTACAGGTACCTGCCACCATGCCTGGCTAATTTTCGTATTTTTAGTAGAGATGGGGTTTTACCATGATGGTCGTCAGGCTGATCTCGAACTCCTGACCTCAAGTGATCCACCCGCCTTGGCCTCCCAAAGTGCTATGATTACAGGTGTGAGCCCCTGCACCTGGCCTAGGCCAGATACTATTTATGAAATATTTGTACGGATTTGAAGATAGTCTTGTAAATCATCATAGAAGAAATAAAATAATTTACAAAAATAAGTGGAATGTTATCTACTGCATTATGGCTAAGCTCAGGGAAAGTTTAATAGTCATAATTGTAGCATTAAAAAGCTGGGTTTCAAGGATCAAGAGTTTGCTTTTGAGGGCTGGGTATGTTGGCTCACGCCTGGAATCTCAGCACTTTTGGGAGGCTGAGGTGGTTGGATCACCAGAGGTCGGGAGTTTGGCCAACATGGTGAAACCCCGTCTCTTCTAAAAATACAAAAATTAGCCAGGCGTAGTAGTGGGTGCCTGTAATCCCAGCTATTCGGGAAGCTGAGGCAAGAAAATCACTTGAACCCAGGAGGTAGAGGTTGCAGTGAGCCGAGATCACACCGATGCACTCAAGCCTGAGCAAAAGAGCAAAACTCCGTCTCAAAAAACAAACAAAAAAAGAGTTTGCTTTTGCATCCTACTGAAAAAATAGATTGTTTAGGGCAGGGTGCAGTGGCTCAGGCCTGTAATCGCAGCACTTTGGGAGGCCGAGGCGAGTAGATCACCCTCTGTCAGGGGTTTGAGACCAGCCTGGCCAACATAGTGAAACCCCATCTCTACTAAAAACACAAAACTTAGCCAGGCATGGTGGTGGTCACCTGTAGTTCCATCTACTTACGAGGCTGAGACAGGAGAATTGCTTGAACCTGGGAGGCGAAGGTTGTAGTGAGCAAGCTCACACCATTGCACTCCAGCCTAGGCAACAGAGAGAGACTCAGTCTCAAAAAAAAAAAAGATTGTTTAAAGCATCCATTCTTTGTGTGATACATACTAGTTTGGAATTGCTTTGACCATGCATGAAACAGGGCTCAGAAAATAATAGTGGTTATAGCATTTGTCTTAGGCCACTGTCTGGCAATAATAATATACCACAGACCTGGGTAAACAGTAGAAGCTTATGTGGGGTTCTGGAGTCTGTGAGGTCCCATGGAAAAAGTGCTGGCAGGTTTGGTGTCTTATGAGAGTCTGGCCTTACTTACCAACAGGCTTCACCTCTTAATACTGCCACAGTGGTTCTGGGTGTGGTGGCTCACATCTGTAATCTCAACACTTTTGGAGGCCGAGGTGGGCAGATCATCTGAGGTCAGGAGTTCAAGACCAGCCTGGCCAACATGGCAAGACCCTGTCTCTACTAAAAATACAAAAATTAGCCGGGTATGGTGGCATGCACCAGTGATCCCAGCTACTCAGAGGGCTGAGGCAGGAGAATTGCTTGAACCTGGGAGGTGGGGGTTAGAGTGAGCTGAGATCGCACCATTGCACTTCAGCCTGGGTGAGGAAGTGAAACTCTGTCTCAAAAACAAAACAAATACTGCCACAGTGGGGATTGAGATTTTTTTCTTTTCTTTTAATTGAATGTTTTATTTTGAGATAACTGTGGATTTACATGTAGTTATAATAATAGAGATCCACGTACACTGTATCCTGTTTCTCTCAATGGCAACATCTTGCAAAACTATACTGCAATGTCACAATCAATATATTGATAATAATAAAATGTCAATATATAGAACAGTTCTAGCACCAAAATAGAGAAAATTATTTTTAGTAGTATAGTTTATTTAACCCAATATAAACAAAATAGTATCATCGTAACATAATCTAATCAATATATAGAATCAATGTGATTGTATTAGATTCAATATAATCAATATAAAAATGATTGAGTTATTTTAAATTCTTTTTTTATTCCAAGTCTTCGAAATCCAGTTTCTGTTGTCCACTTATAGTGGATCTCAATTTGGCTGCCACATTTTAGGTGCCCATTAGCCCAATGTGGCTACGGCTACCATATTGAACAGAGCAGATCTAGACTCTACATCCTGTCTCCTCCCCAGCCAACAACCGGTTCCATCTTCCTGTCTCTGGTTGTAATCTTTTCTTTTTTTTTTTTTTTTTTTTGAGTTTCAGTCTTGTTGCCCAGGAGTGCAATGGCGAGATCCTGGCTCACTGCAACTCAACTCACTACGAGTTGCCTCACTAGGAGGCAACTTGGCTCACTCTGCTTCCCAGGTTCAAGTGATTCTCCTTCCTCAGCCTCCCGAGTAGCTGGGATTAGAGGCACACACCACCATGCCTGTCTAATTTTTTTGTATTTTTAGTACAGTTGGGTATTCTCCATGTTGGTCAGGCTGGTCTCGAACTCCTGACCTCAGGTAATCCATCCACCTCGGCCTCCCAAAGTGCTGAGATTACAGGCGTGAGCCACCACGCCTGACTGGAGTTGGGTTTTACAGCAAAAGTTTCTGCCTCATTTCCTGATGAGGTCCATTTGTGCAAATAAACGATTCAAAGTTGCTTAGTTCCAATTGGATGATGCAGCTGAGTTTTGATTGGTCAATATAGCTGAGCCCTGATTCGTTGATACAGCTGAGGCCTGATTGATTGGTTCAGGTGAGCTTTGATTGATTGGTTCAGGTGAGCTCCAAAAGTCCCAAAGTTAAAGAAGTGGGGTTTTTTGGGAAACCTGTACATTTGTGACCTCTAGTCAGCAAATGGCTGCTTGACTCTATTTTAAATTTATGTCATTAGCCCATTGAGATCCATCTTGAAGGATAGGCTCTTTCAGGTTCATTTTTATTTACCCTATATCTTCAGATACTAGAATAGTGCCTAACCACATACCAATTTCTCAATAAATGTTGTTGAATAGAAGGAAGGACAGATAAATCATCATCTCAAAATAGGAGATCATAGAAGCAAATTATGTCACAAGCCATCTGCCAGTGTGCCCAGAGATGAGGGTGGATGTTGACCTCAGAGTGCCTATGATGTATCTGGGTTCACACTGAGTGTTGGTGGCACCAACAGATATTCCAAGGAATGTGTTAATCATCTTGGCAGAACCCTGGGAGCTTCTGGAGAAGTGTGGGACAGGCAGAGCCAGGAATCTTAGCCTCACCCAGAAGGGCAATTGACCATGGTGGCATATGCCTGTAATCCCAGTTACCCAGGAGGCTGAGATGGGAGGATTGCTTGAGCACAGGAGTTTAAGACCAGCTTGGGCAACATAGTGAGACCTTGTCTCAAAAACAAAAACTAAACAAAACCCAGAAAGGCAAAGGACCAGCTATGGGGGGAAGGCAGCCACCCCTGTGCCAGCCTTTCTCTGGGCCTTTGTCTGGGTGATAGGGCTCTTGGGATTAGAGTATTGTTACTGTTGGTTCTGGGCAATGATTTCTAGGTCTAGGTGGGGTTTCCTGGCTGTGGGTTTCTTCAGGTGGCATTTGAAGTTCCTGGGTACTCTGGGTTCCAAGAAAGGCATTAACGAGGGTGTTCTTTCTCTCTGGCAAAGGATAGGTTAAAACTGAAGTACTAGGCTGTGTGTGGTGGCTCATGCATAATCCAAGCACTTTGGGAGGTTGAGGTGGGTGGATCACCTAAGCTCAGGAGTTTGAGACTAGCCTGGCAACATGAAAAAACCCTGTCTCTACTAAAATACAAAAAATCAGCTAGGCATGATGGTGGACACCTGAAATCCCAGCTACTCAGGAGGCTGAGGCATGAGATTTGCTTGAATCTGGGAGGAGGAGGTTGCAGTAAGCTGGGATTGTGCCACTGCACTCCAGCCTGGGCATTGAAGCAAAACTCAAAAAAAAAAAAAAAAGAAGAAGAAGAAGAAATTGAAGTGCTGAAGGAATAAGACTTGCTGTACCTACCATGCCTCAGCTCTCAAGAGTCCCACAGTTACTTCATGTTTTGGTAATTCAACTGTGTGGTCATGGAGTATTGAGTCCCTGCCAGGATGGCCTTCAGGCCTGGAAAGTAGCCTTACTGCAGGTGCCTCTTTTTTTTCTTTTTCTTTTTTTTGGATGCTAGATAGGTTTTGTTCTCTTCCACTAGTGTCAAAATACAAAGTTTTAGGGCCTAGTGCTTTCAGGTTCTGAGACCCCAAGACTGGAGCATCACCCCAAGATTGCAGCATCACCCCAAGATTGGAGGCATCTGTCTTTGGCATGAATCTCGGGCCAGGGTATGTGAAGAGCAACACAGGGATGAAGATGGTCTTAAACTTCCCCCAAATAATGGTTGCAACTATCGAAGGTGAACATACGCTCTTTTTCAGGAGGTCAATCAAAGGGAGTGGTGTGGGAAAGAGAGGAATTATACCAGGGGAATAGTGTACAAAGTCCTGGAACTACTTTGTGGCTTCAGCGGCTTGAGGCATTTCCAATCTAGAACCATGGTCCCCTTTGTTAGAGTCAGCAAACCTGGCTGAAGATGTTTCCTAGGATGGCCACCCAGGTAACAGCAACACGGTGTCTCTGTTTCCGGAGAGGCGATTATATTAGTTGTTGGGGAGGGAGCATTTGTTAAATTACCGTTTTTTTTTTTCTTTTAAAAAAATGTTATATTCCAGTCTGTGGCTTGCCTTATTTATTTATTTATTTTAGAGACAGGGTCTGGCTGTGTCACCCAGATTGGAGTGTAATAGTGCGATCATGGCTCACTGCAGCTTTGACCTCTCAGGCTCAAGTGATCCTCCCACTTCAGCATCCCAAGTAGCTGGGACTACAGGCACGCACCACCATACCCAGCTATTTTGTTTTGTTTTGTTTTGGTAGAGACGAAGTTTTGCCATGTTGTCCAAACTGGTCTCAAACTCCTGGGCTCAAATGATCCTACTGCTTCAGCCTCTCAAAGTGCTGAGATTACAAGCACTGCACCCAGCCACAAGTTACTGCTTCAAAGAGAATTTCAGAATGCAGTGGCTTAAAGAACAGAAGATGATTTCTCTCTCACACAGCAACTGAGATGAGTGTCTAGGTCAGCAGGCAGCTCTGCTCTTGAAGTCACTGAGGGTTCAGGTTTCTTTTTCTTGTGGCTCTTTCTTCTTCATCTTCCTGGTTGAGGCTGGGTCGTTGCCTTATCCAGGTTCCAGCAGCAGGGAAGAGACCCTGAAGAGAGCATGCTGCTGACTTAAGGGCCTTGTCTCACTGCTGCTCTCTTGCCAATCGTGAGGACTTGGTACTTGGCCACAACTCACCCAAAGATTGTCCAGGACGTACAGCCTTGCTATAACTGCTTCCTTACTCAGGAGGAAAAGGAGAGTGGATTTGGGAGGAAACTAGCTATCCAACCCCATGGTGGCAGTGAAGTCAACTGACATTCAACTGTGAGGCAAGTTCAAGGAATAGACATTGAACTATGAGCCCCTTTAGGATAAACACTGATGAAAAATCCATCTTTGGGTTGGGTATGATGGCCGATGCCTGTATTCCAGCACTCTGGGAGGCCTGAGAAGGGAGGATCTCTTGAGCCCAGGAGTTCAAGACCAACCTTTCTACAAAGGTTGACCCCGTTTCTACAAAGAAAAAATAATAAGCTGGGCATGGTGGCGAGTGCCTGTGGTCCCAGCTGCTTGGGAGGCTGAGACAGGAAGATCACTGGAGCCCAGGTGGTTGCAGCTGCAATGCGCTGTGATTGTGCCACTGCATTCTAGCCTTCCTGAAAACGTAAGACCCTTTCTAAAAAAAAAAAAAAAAAAAAAAAGGCCATATCTTGATCTCCCTTCTTCCCTTCCTCCTTCCTTCCTTCCTTTTTCTTGTCTGTCTTTCTGAGATAGGGTCTCTCTCACCCAAGCTGTATCCTCCTGGGCTCAAGTGATCCTCCTGCCTCAGCATCTGGGGTAGCTGGGACTCGAGGCACATACCACCATGCTCAGCTAATTTGTAATTTTTTGTGAAGAGAGGGGGTCTCCCTGTGTTACTCAGGCTGGTCTAGGATTCCTGGGCTCAAGCAATTCTCCCACTTCAGCCTCTCAAAGTGCTGGGATTACAGGCGTGAGCCACTGCACCAGGCCCCTACAGATGTTTCCTAAGCCAGAAATGTGTGTCCCCCCGATTCTGTCAAGCAGTTTGCCTAGAGATATCATTCCAGGGGGGATGATCATATTCCTTCCTGAAAGTGGGTGCAAGGAACAAAATTATTCCCAAGCAAGCCTCATAGTGAGAGTCACAGTTCACCTGCCCCAACCCTCCCAGAGATGCCACAGTGCTCCGACTGTACCCTTGACACAGGTCCAAGACACAGATGGCTGACATTCTATAGCAAGTCACCCCTGAGGATCCTCCTTACATGGCAAAGTCAGGGAGGGAGGGTGGTTGTAACTACCTCACTCTCTCAGTCTCCCGCTTGGCCTTAGGACTAGGAAGACTACTGAGGCTGCCTCTATCACACAACTGGAAAGGTTAGGAAATTATCTATTTATTTGTACTTGGACTTGGACAGCTTGGCTTGCTGCATTAGAAAGATTCAGGTGGCTGGGCACAACGGTTTACACCTGTAATCCCAGCACTTTGAGAGGCCGAGGTGGGCGGATCACCTGAGGTCAGGAGTTTGAGACCAGCTGGGCAACATAGCGAAACCATGTCTTTACTAAATATACAAAATTAACTGGGCGTGGTGGCACGTGCTTGTAATCCCAGCTATTTGGGAGGCTGAGGCAGGAGAATAGCTTGAACCTGGGAGGCAGAGGCTGCAGTGAGCCAAGATCGCACCACTGCACTCCAGCCTGAGCAACACTGCAAGACTCTGTCTCAAAAAAAAAAAAAAGAAAGAAAGATTCAGGGGCAATTATCTGGGCACTAACCAGCCTAGATTAGGTAGTCTAACAGAGGGCTTCTCAAACTGGTTTGAGTTAACAAGAAGGAAGGGTTCTGCCTATCTTGAGAACCACTGTTCCTTTCTGTGTGCCCCTGGGCCATGGCCCTGCATAATAACATTGTAACATTGGACTACACCCAGTTTGAGTTGCCCATGAAGGTGGTACAAAGGTTTGGGGGTATTAATTATCTATTGCTATGTGATAAATTACCCCACAACTTAATGACTTAAGACAACAGTTACTGTCTTAGTTTCTGTGGTTAGGAATCTGGGTGTAGCTTAGTTGGTTTCCCCTGGCTCAGAGTCTCCAACAAGGCTGCAATCATCACTAGGCCGACGGGGCGGGGTCTGCCTTCAAGCTCACTCATGTGGCTGTCAGCAGGTCTCAGGTCCACTCTGATTGCTGGCCAGAGATGTCAGTTTCTTTCTGCACAGGCCTCTCTGAAAAGCAGCTCTCGATATGGCAGCTGGCTCCCCTCAGAGTGAGCCAAAAAGAGAGCAACAGAGATGCCCAAGATGGAAGCTGCAGCCTTTTGTGACCTTATCCTGAAAGTGAATCCTATCCCTTTTGCTGGTTTTTTTTTTTTTTTTTTTTTTTTTTTGTTGTTGTTATTTTTTGAGGTGGAGTTTTTGCTCTTGTTGCCCAGGCTGGAGTACAATGGTGCGATCTCGGCTCACCGCAACCTACACCTCCCGGGTTCAAGCGATTCTCCTGCCTCAGCCTACCAAGTAGCTGGGATTACAGGCATGCACCACCACACCTGGCTAATTTTGTATTTTTAGCAGAGACGGGGTTTCTCCATGTTGGTCAGGATGGTCTCAAACTTCTGACCTCAGGTGATCTGCCCACCTCAGCCTCCCAAAGTGCTGGGATTACAGGCGTAATCCATCACACCTGGCTTGCTGTATTTTATTCATTAGAAGTGAGCCACTAGGGCTGGGCACAGTGTGGCTCACGCCTGTAATCCCATAACTTTGGGCCAAGATGGGCAGATCATGAGGTCAGGAGATTTAGACCATCCTGGCTAAAACGGTGAAACCCCATCTCTACTAAAAATGCAAAAAATTAGCCAGGAGTGGTGGCACACACCTGTAGTCCCAGCTACTCGGGAGGCTGAGGCAGGAGAATTGCTTGAACCCAGGAGGTGGAGGATGCAGTGAGCTGAGATGGCGCCACTGCACTTCAGCCTGATCGACAGAGCTCAAAAAAAAATAAAAAAATAAAAAATAAGTGAGCCACTAGCTTAAGTCCCCACTCAAGGGGAGATGATTACACAGGGAGTCACTGGGATGACCTCACAGGCTGCCTACCACAGGAAGCTCAGAGTTGTGATGCCAACAAGGGGTTTGCCCTTTGTTAGTTCTAAGAGAGGCCAGGAGAGAGATAAGAGATATTTATCAAAGTCAAAAACTTGAGGCCAGAAGTAGGGAACTCCACTGGGGTGGACAGGCTAGGTGGAAGAGGAACCAGGCTGAGCACAGTGGCTCACACCTGTAATCCTAGCACTTTGGGAGGACAAGGCAGGAGGATCACTTGAGGATAGGAGCTCAAGACCAGCCTGGGCAACAGAGGGAGACCCTGTCTCTACAAAAAGTACAAAAATTGGCCGGGTGTGGTGGTGCACAACTATAGTCCCAGCTATTCGGGAGGTTGAGGTGGGAGGATCACCTGAGCCCAGGAGGTCAAGGCTGTAGTGAGCCATGGTCAGGGCACTGGACTCCAGTCTGGGGAGTAGAGTGAGACTCTGTCTCAAAAAGAGGAAAAAAAAGGGAGGAACAAAAGAATGAGTGAGAGCCAATAATGGATGACCTGAGATGGGAAAAGCTACAAATGATTCATAAGGGGTACCGAGGAAGCAATCCTGGGAAGCTGCTCATAACACACCACTGCTCTCTTAGGCTTATGGGGCAGCATCCTGAAGCATGAAGCTGGGCACAGCCGATGCAGGTGGATGGTGGTACAGTTCAACAAGACAGGAAATAAAGAGGGTCATTGGTTTGCTCCGGGACAAGTTGATTTTGTGGTGCCTGTGGAATGTTCAGGTGGAGAGTTCCTATGGGCAATTGGAAAAGGATGGGAGATCTAGAGAGGACTCACAGTTGCGGGGTTTGGAACACAAACACTTAGACTGCAGCACAGAGGCAGGAGCAGAGCATCAAGGGAAACTGAGGCACACTCAATTCCAAAGGGCAACTACTGCTGAAAATGGCTGTAGGACATTTACTATTCTTCTTTGAGATTTGTCATGAGCCTGCTACCCTAAACTGTGTTGAAATTTTTCTTGAACTCACTATATTTATTTATCACTTTATTTATTTATTTTGAGACAAGGTCTGGCTCTTATCGGCCAGGCTGGAGTATAGCAGTGTGATCTCAGCTCATTGCAACCTCCACCACCTAGATGCAAGCCATCCTTCTACCTCAGTCTCCCGAGTAGCTGGGACTACAGGTACGCAACACCACACCTGGCTAATTTTTGTGTTTTTAGTTGAGACAGGGTTTTGCCATGTTGACCAGGATGGTCTCAAACTCCTGACCTCAGGTGATTCACCTGCCTCGGCCTCTCAAAGGGCTGAGTAATCTTAAAGGTTCGAGCCACCACACCCAGCAGTGGTTGATACTTAAAAGATTTTTTTATTTGTACAGATGAAGGTATCGTTATGTTGCCCAGGCTGGTCTCACATTCCTGAGCTCAAGTGATCCTTAGCCTCTGAGCAGTTGAGACTACAGATGCATTCCACCATGTCTGGCTCTTTCCTTTTTTTTTTTTTTGAGACAGAGTCTCACTCTGTTACCCATGGCTGGAGTGCAGTGGTGCCATCTGGCATCTGGGCTCACTGCAACCTCCACCTCCTAGGTTCAAGCCATTCTCCTGCTTCAGCCTCCCGAGTAGCTGGGACTATAGGCATGTGCCATCACGCCTGGCTACCTTTTGCATTTTTGGTAGAGATGGGGTTTCACTATGTTTGGCCAAGCTGGTCTCGAACTCCTGACCTCAGGTGATCTGCCTGCTTCAGCCTCCCAAAGTGCTGGGATTATAGTCATGAGCCATCGTGCTCAGCTCTTTCCTTGTTTTTTTAATAACCTTGACTTATAAGCTTTATAAGTTTTGAGGAGTACTGGTCAAGTATTTAAATTTTTTTTCTTTTTTGAGACAGAGTCTTCCACTGTCACCGTGGCTAGAGAGTACAGTGGTGAGATCTCAGCTCACTGCAACCTCCGCCTCCCAGGTTCAAACGATTCTCCTGCCTCAGCCTCCCCAGTAGCTGGGATTACAGATGTGTGCCACCATGCTCAGCTGATTTTTGTATTTTTAGTAGAGACAGGGTTTCACCATGTTTGCCAGGCTGGTCTCGAACTCCTGACCTTGTGATCTGCCTGCCTCAGCCTCCCAAAGTGCTGGGATTACAGGTGAGAGCCACTGCGCCCCAGCCTCTGGTCAAGTGTTTGATAGAATGTCCCTCTATTGGAATGTGTCTGATGTTTTTCTCATAATCAGACTGGGGTTATGACATTTTATAGGGAAGACCACAGAGGTAAAGTGCCATTCTCATTATATCATATCAAGGGGTACATGTGATCAATGTGACTGATTATTGGTGATGGTGACCTTGGTCAGCTGGCTGGGGTAGTTTCCCAGGCTTTTCCACTGTAAAGTTGCTGCCCTCCCCCCACACCTTTCCATACTGTTACCCAGGCTAGAGTGCCGTGGCACAGTCAAGGCTCATTGTAGCTTCAACCTCACAGGTTCAGGTGATCCTCCTGCCTCAGCCTCCCAAGTAGCTGGGGTACAGGATCGCCCCACCATGCCTGGCTAATTTTTTATTTTTAATTTTTTTTTAATTTTTAAATTTTATTTTTTTTTTTTTATAGAGACAGGGTTTCACCATGTTGGTCAGGCTGCTCTCGAACTCCCGACCACAGGTGATCTGCCTGCCTCAGCCTCCCAAAGTGCTGGGATTACAGGCGTTAGCCATCGTGACCAGCCTAGCTAATTTTTAAATTATTCGTAAAGATGAGGTCTCCCTATGTTGCCCAGGATGGTCTTGAACTCCTGGGCTCCTGCCTTAGCCTCCCAAAGTGTTGATTAAGCCACAAGCGATCCTTCTGCCTCGGCCTCCCAAAGGGTTGGGATTACAGGAGTAGGCCACCGTGCTCAGCCCATACCGTATTCTTTGGAAGGAAATTATCATGAGCAATCTGCACTTCAGGAGCATGGAGTTATGATCAACCTTCTTCAGGGTGGAATATCAACATCAGTGATTTAGAATTATTCTGCATGGAGATTTGTCTTTTCTTCCCATTTATTTATTTAGCCATTTTTTATATGTAAGTATAGACTCCTGGATATTTATTTTATTCTTTGGGTTACAATGCAATGCTACTTTGTTATTCAAATTGCTCTAGCTTTGGCTATGGGAAGCTTTCAGTTGGTTCCTCTGGGGCTTTGACATTTCCCAATCATTGTTTTATTTGTTTTTCTGTTTGAGCATTTCCTTACTTTCTGACACTATAAGACACTCTAAGTTCATCTTGTATATTTCCTACTCTAGTCCTAGACTTAGTTTATTTCTCCAAGGAGCTCTGGTTCCTTTTATTGAAGAATTGTATTAACGCCAAGATCTGGGTGCTGGGTGTATGCAACTCAACTGTATTTTCTTTCTTTCTCTCTTTCTTTCTTTTTTTTTTTTAAGGCAGAGTTTTGCTCTTGTTGCCCAGGCTGGAGTGCAATGGCCAGATCTCTGCTCACTGCAACCTCCACCTCCTGAGTTCAAGCAATTATCCTGCCTCAGTCTCCCTAATAGCTGGGATTATGGGCACTCACTACCACACCCAGCTAATTTTTATATTTTTAGTAGGGATGGGGTTTCACCATGTTGGCCAGCCTGGTCTCGAACTCCTGACCTCAGGTGATCCACCTGCCTCGGCCTCCCAAAGTGCTGGGATTACAGGTGTGAGCCACCGTGCCTGGCCTCTTTTCTCTTTTTTGAGACAGAGTCTTACTCTGTTGCCCAGGCTGGAGTGCAGTGGCGTGATCTTGGCTCACTGCAACCTCTGATTCCCAGGTTCAAGCGATTCTCGTGCCTCAGTCTCCTGGAGTAGCTGGGACTACAGGCACATGCCACACGCCTGGCTAATTTTTGTATTTTTAGTGGAGACAGAGTTTCACCATGTTGGCCAGGCTAGTCTCGAACTCCTGACCTCAGGTGATCCACCTGCCTCAGCCTCCCAAGGTGCTGGGATTACAGCCATGAGCCACCACGCCTGGCCTAATTTTTGTATTTTTAGTAAAGATGGGGTTTCACTATGGTGGCCGGCTGTTCTTGAACTCCTGACCTCAGGTGATCCACCTACCTTGACTTCCCAAAGTGCTGGGATTACAGGCATGAGCCACTGTGCCTGGCCTAGACTTGGAATTTTTGTTTGTTTGTTTGTTTGAGATGGAGTCTTGCTCTGTCACCAGGCTAGAGTGCAGTGGCTCGATCTCGGGTCACTGCAACCTCCGCCTCCCAGATTCAAGTGATTCTCCTGCCTCAGCCTTCTGAGTAGCTGGGACTACAGGTGCACACCACCAAACCCAGCTAATTTTTGCATTTTTAGTAGAGACAGGGTTTCACCATGTTCGCCAGGGTGGTCTCAATCTCTTGACCTCATGATCCCCCCGCCTCAGCCTCTCTAAGTGCTGGGATTACAGGCTTAAGCCACCACTCCCAGCAGACGTGGAATTCTTGTTTTTTTGTCTGTGTTTTTGTTTTTTGACAAAGTCTTACTCTGTTGCCCAAGCTGGAGTGCAGTGGTGCTATCTCCACTTACTGCAACCTCCACCTCCTGGGTTCAAGCGATTCCCCTGCCTTAGCCTCCCGAGTAGCTGGAACTACAGGCACGTGCCACCATGCCAGGCTAATTTTTATATTTTTGGTAGAAATGGGGTTTCACTAGGTTGGCCAGGCTGGTCTTGAACTCCTGACCTCAGGTGATCCACCTCCCTTGGGCTCCCAGAGTGCTAGGATTATAGGCATGAACTACCACGCCCAGCCTAGACTTGGGATTCTTTAAGATCTCATGTCTGTCTCAACTTGAGGTGGTGAAGGGCGGCCAGCATTGCTGGGTTTCATGGGAGTCTGAAATCCTTTCAGGGCTTACCTATAGGTGTGAACCTATTTGCCCCTCAGGCCAGCCTGGGATGCATGGCTGTCCTGCACTTCCCTGGCCCTGGCTGTTCTCCTTCATTCCCAGCTCACTGACTCTAGCACTCATCCTCTGGGCTTCAGGACAAATGAGCCTAGTTTTCCAAATGTCCCTCCTGGTATTCGTTTCTCTCTCCTAGAATTTCTGTCCTTTTCTCTGTCCTATGTGGCTGGCCAAAGACTACTTCTGAGGGTCTTGATAAGCCTGGTTATACCATTCCACGGAGCTGGGTCTCTCGCTAGGTTTAGATGTGGCCTCACTATTGATCAGGCGGCTTTATCATGGAGTCTATCCCTTCTTCACTTGGAGTCTATCTTTTCCTGGGTGAAGTCATTGCCCTTTCTTCCCAGCACCTCCTAGCAGCCCTCTCTGTAAGTGTTTTGTTTTATTTTGTTTTGTTAAAGTTCCGAGAATATTTGTCAAACTACAAAGACTGACCTACCCAACCACAAAATGATTGCTAAATGCCTTCTCAGTCCCACCCTGAAGAGGGACCAGTTATCCCAAGTAACACTCATTTCATTCCCCTCATACTCCCTCCAACCACAACAGTTTTCCAGAATAAATCACCATAGCTCAATATCCAAAAAGTATGTTAAACATGTAACAAGGGGCTTGTCAACACAAAAATGAAATGGGATTTCCCTGCATGGGTATCAAGAAACACTAGCCTCCCCTATGCCCAGATGGTTATTTAGCAAGTTAGCATGTAAAGGCAGAGTGTACATTTTTCTAGGGGATGCCACAGGGACTGATTTAAATTAAGTGGCAATATTACTTGTAGACCTTGCATTTTCACAGTCTGAGAAAATTGATGGTTTGATTGGCACCATTAAAATTGGAGTTTTCTTAAGGGTCCTGTAAATAGAGGATATCTCATAATGTTTACTCTATATAGAACATAAATGTCATTCTTGAGTTGGTGACTAGGGTGAAAGTACAAAGAACTATAAATTGAAAGTCTTAACTAATGCCGATTCAATGGAAGTTATATACACTTTCTCCCTTTCCGTAAGAATCTGTTGCTATTCAGATAGACCACTGGTAGAGTCGTTGAGTGTTTTCTAATCCCTTGACATGGTCTAAATTAAATACACACTGTTTTCTAGAGGAGAAAATGTCTTCTTGGCATCATCAAAGGAAACTTGGTAAGCTTATTTTCTTCTTTCTTTGGAGATTTACACTGACATTTGCTCTAATTGTTCTTGCAGTTTCATCCATCACAAAGAAGCTAGTGAAAGGGGATAAAAAGCTGCTCAGTGTCCTTTGCTATAAAGATTTTTGTTTGCGATGACTTTCCTCTGGAAAGGAAAAATCCTGCTTGGAAGACATAAAGTACTAGCAAATGTTAAGCAGAGGGCAACACTCCTGCAGTCAGAGGAGGGTTCTCTTCTGGGGAGAGGACCTGCTGTTGCTTGGCCACTCTGCAGCATGGAGTTACAGCATTGGAAGTGGAATCCTGAAAAACTGGGAAAGCTCATCTCATCTCATCATTTTTGGAGGTGCTATGGGCTCTTTTTTCAAACTCAGGCCTGAGATGGGCTTATACCAACCTACTTGCATCTTCTTCAAACCACTTTTAAAAACTGCCAATCATCAAGTTGAGGCTGATCTCTAGAACAAAAACAAAAAAAGGAATAAGAAAAGAAAACCTCCCAGTCTTCCAGATTGCTATATTCTCAGCTTTCCACTGAAAATATTATTATTATCATTAATTAATTAATTTATTTTTGAGACAGTTTTGCTCTTGTTGCCCAGGCTGGAGTGCAATGGCGCAATCTTGGCTCACTGCAACCTCCAGCTCCCAGGTTCAAGTGATTCTCCTGCCTCAGCTTCCCTAGTAGCTGGGATTACAGGCATGCACCACCATGCCCAGCTAATTTTGTATTTTTAGTAGTGATGAGGTTTCACCACGTCGGGCAGGCTGGTCTCAAACTCCTGACTTCAAGTGATCCACCCTCCCTGGCCTCCCAAAGTGCTGGGGTTATAGGCATGAGCCACCGTGCCCGGTGAAAATATTATTTTTTGCAACCCGTGAGAACATGTATCTCAGAGTAAACTGAGGCAAATGCCTGAAGGTTTTTTTGACATAGAAAGGTAATGAGATCACAAATAGCAGAACTGGATCATTTTATCTCCAGTTAAGAACTGGAGAAAACAGAATTTTAAATCCTGCACCTTGGAGAAAAATGCAATTACTGTTGAAGAGTATATCAATTATTAAGCATGGAGTCAATGCTATTTTGGTTGCATCTCCAATGAGAAGATCATTTCCAGGAATGCCATACACTTGACTTTAGTCAAACCCAGCCCCAGTCTTTCCTCTAAGGCAGAAATAGCAGCATTGAACATAGTGGGAGGAGGGCTGGGATTGTGGGGCTGGGAAATAGATTGTTAGAGAGACAGAAGGGTAGGAACAGCAGGTGTTATTGAACGCTAACTCCTAAACTAGTTAATTTTGGTTCATTAATGTTGGTAAAGGCAGCTCTCCTCTGTGCAGAATGGATAGGACACAGTGGGGAACTTTCATTCAGTTTGAAAGTGTCTTTGATTTTTCTTTCAAGCAGAATCCTTGCCCAGCTGTTTGAATATGTCCTATGATGTGATAAGGGTCAGAGTGGGGGCATCCCCCTCTCTCTGCTTGGCTTTCCCACTTACTTCCTGTCTGGGCTCAAGGCCTGCTTTGCTGGAAAGCTTCTCCCCCTGAGCTCCAGCACCCAACCAAACAGTTGGGTATCAGAGATGTCAATCTACCGTCAGGGCGACAGCCTCCTACATTTTTTTCCCCATATTTTTTATAGTTCCTAAGCCAAGACACTACAGAAAAGAAGCAGTTCTTTTGTTTCATAAGAGTATCACTGAGACATAAGTCACAATGTGCCCATTTGAAGTGTTTGATTCAATAGTTCAATTCTCTCTTGTAGTTTGATCTGCTTTCACATTTTCTCCTTTCTCCAGGGACAGAATGGGTGAAGGTGGAGACCCAGACATGGTGGGAGCTGATCTCAAGAACTTTTCTGACTAAACCATCTGCTAGGTAAGGAATAATAGGGGTATACTCATTGATGCAGGATTGGGGCCTGCTGAATGAGGATTTCTGCCATGTTTTTTTTTTTTTTTTTTTTTTTAGACAGAGTCTTGCTCTGTCGCCCAGGCTAGAGAGCAGTGGTGCAATCTTGGGTCACTATAACCTCCGCCTCCTGGGTTCAAGTGATTCTCCTGCCTCAGCCTCCTGAGTAATTGAGATTACAGGCATGTGCTACCATGCCCAGCTAATTTTTGTATTTTTAGTAGAGATGGGGTTTCGTCATGTTGGCCAGGCTGGTCTCGAACTCCTGACCTCAAGTCATCCACCCACCTCAGCCCCTCAAAGTGCTGGGAGTACAGGCATGAGCCACTGTGTCCAGCTCTGCAGTGCTTTTAAACACAGAAAGCTGGCAGACATGGCAGGTATGGGGGAGAGCAATGCCAAGACCTTCTCTACCAGAATGCCAACCATTTCAGAAAACTGAAGTGGTTTTTCAGAAAAAGCCTAGATTTCCCAAGTTGGCTAATTCCAGCTTCACTATATAATGTATAAAGTAATATAGCCAGTTCAGCACTCAGAGAACAGCATTTAAATAAACATTAATATTTATTCCTTTATTTGACAATTTTTTTTTGTGAGACAGGGTCTTGCTGTGTCGCCCAGACTAAAGTGCAGTAGCATGATCATGGCTCACTGCAGCCTCAACCTCCCAGGTTTAATCGAAACTCCTACCTCAGCCTCCCAAGTAGCCAGGGTAACAGGTTCATGCCACCATACCTGGCTAATTTTTGCATTTTTTAGTAGAGACAGGGTTTCACCATGTTGCCCAGGCTGGTCTCGAATACCTGGGTTCAAGCAATCCTCCCACTTTGGCCTCCCAAAGTGCTGAGATTACAGGAGTGAGTCACCAGGCCCAGCCAACAAATAAGTATTGAGCTTCTACAAGGAGCCAGGCACCATTCTAGGAACTGGGAGTATTGGTGTGGACTTACCACAGAGTCCTTGCTCTCAAAGGAACTGAACAGTAGCTTGGAGGAGACAGATGATAAATAACAGATGAGACTGGGCGAGGTGGCTCGAGCCTGTAATCCCAGCACTTCGGGAGGCGGAGGTAGGCGGATCACTTGAGGTCAGGAGTTCAAGACCTGGGCAACATGGGGAAACCTTGTCTCTACTAAAAATACAAAAATTAGCTGGGCATGGTGGCGGATGCCTGTAGTCCCGGCTACTTAGGAGGCTGAGGCAAGGGAATTGCTTGAACCAGGGAGGTGGGGGTTGCAGTGAGCCAAGATGGTGCCACTGTACTCCAGCCTGGGCAACAGAGGGGGACTCAGTCTCAAAAACAACAACAACAACAACAAAAACAAGTAAGAGGTGAATGAGCAAGGTGATTTTTAAAAAATAGACTATTTTTTAGAGCAGTTTTAGGTTCACAGTGAAATCAAAAGGAAGGTACAGAGATATATAACCCCTTTCCCCCAACATACATAGCCTCCCCCTTAACAAATATCCCTCACCAGAGTCGTATATTTGTTACAGTCAATGAAACTACATTGGCACATCATAATCATCCAAAATCTAGGCTCGGTGCAGTGGATCACACCTGTAATCCCAGTACTTTGGAGGCTGAGGTGGGAGGATTGCTTGAGTCCAAGAGTTTGAGACCAGCCTGCATAACATAGTGAGACCCCATCTCTACAAAAGATAAAAAAAATTATCAGGGCATAGTGTCACACACCTGTAGTCCCAGATGCTCAGGGGGCTGAGGTGGAAGGATTGCTTCAGCCCGGGAGGTTGAGGTTGCAGTGAGCTGAGATGGTGCCACTGCACTCCAGCCTGGGTGGCAAAGCAAGACTGTTTCAAAGAAAAAGAAAAAAATAAGTCTATAGTTCATATTAGGGTTCACTTTTGGTGTTGGAGACTTCTATGGGTTTGGACAAGTTAGATTTTTAAAAATAGGGACAAGGGAATGAAACATATAGGGTTATAGGCTAGAATGTAACTGGGGAAAGACTCTCTGAGAAAGTGACATTTGAACTGAGACTTGATTGACAAGAAGGAATGAGTCACCTAATGCTCTGGGACAGCGTGTTTGTGCTCTAGGCAGAGGGAGTAGCAGGTGCTGAGCCTGGCCCAGGTGCAACTCAGAAGAGGGGGATGCAGGAACCAGCAGTAATGGGCCTCAGGAAAAAGAGGTAATTTGGTAGAATGCTACATGCTCAGTTTTCCTTTTTTTTAAATAAGTTTTTTTGTTTTGTTTTTGGATTTTTGAGACAGAGTCTCGCCCTGTTGCCCAGGCTGGAATGCAGAAGTGAGATGCTGACTCACTGCAACCTCTGCCTCCTGGGCTCAAGCCATGTTCCCACCTCAGCCCAGGAGTGGCTGGGACTACAGGTGTGTGCCCCATGCTTGGCTATTTTTTAAAGGTTTTTGTAGAAATGAGGTCTCACTATATTGTTTAGGCTGGTCTTGAACTCCTTGGCTCAAGCGATCCTCCTGCCTCAGCCTCCCAAATGAGGTTCGGATTACAGGCATGAGGCATGGCACCTGACCTAGTTTTTTTTTTTTTTTTTAATTAAAAACATAGGCCTGGTGCAGTGGCTCATGCCTGTAATCTCAGCACTTTGGGAGTCCTAGGCGGGTGAATCACATGAGGTCTGGAGTTTGAGACCAGCCTGACCGACATGGTGAAACCCTGTCTCTACTAAAAATACAAAATTTGCCAGGTGTGGTGGCATGCACCTGTAATCCCAGCTACTCGGGAGGCTGAGGCAGGAGAATCGCTTGAACCCAGGAGGCAGAGGTTGCAGTGGGCCGAGATTGCGTCATTGCACTCAGCCTGGGCAACAAGAGTGAAACTCAGTCTCAAAAAAAAAAAAAAAAGAAAAAGAAAAAGAAAAGAAAACATAATCTTTTCACACAGTTAAAAACAAAAAGACAAAAGGTTAATAACAACCAACAAAGGTAGGTCTCAGGTCTAACCTCACCTTTCTAGTCCCTCAACCAAGAAACAACCACTCATAACTATTTTACGTATCTTTTCAGAAATCTTATTCTCAGCCAGGCACAGTGGCTCATGCTTGTAATCCCAACACTTTGGAAGGCCAAGGTAGGAGGACTACGTGAGGCCAGGAGTTTGAGAACAGCCTGGGCGACACAGTAAGACCCCATCTCCATAAAAAATAAGTAATTAGTTGGGGGTGGTCATGGGAGGCTGAGGAGGGAGGACTGCTTGAGCTTAGGAGGTCAAGGCCACAGTGAGCTGTGATTGTGCCACTGTAGTACAGCCTAGGAGCCAGAGCAAGACCATGAGCAGTGGCTCACTCCTGCAGTCCTAGCACTTTGGGAGGTCAAGGTGGGAGGATTGCTTGAGCCCAGGAGCTGGGGACCAACCTGAGCAACATGGTGAGATCTTCTCTCTACAAAAAATTAAAAAATTAGGCACAATCATGCTATTCCAGCTACTCAGGAGGCTGAAGAGACAGGAAGCCACTTGAGCCTAGGAGTTCAAGGCTACGGTGAGCTATAATTGCACCACTGCACTCCAGTCCAGGAGATGGAGTGAGACCCTGTCTCAAAAAAATAAAACGTAGGCCGGGCATGGTGGCTCATGCCTGTAATCCCAGCACTTTGGGAGGCTGAGGCAGGTGGATCACTTGAGGTCAGGAGTTTGAAACCAGCCTGACCAACATGGCGAAACCCTGTCTGTACTAAAAATACAAAAATTAGCTGGGTGTGGTGGTGGGCACCTGTAATCCCAGCTACTCAGGGAGGCACAAGAATCACTTGAACCCGGGAGGCAGAGGTTGCAGTGGCCAATATCGTGTCACTGCACTCCAGCCTTGGCGACAGAGCAAGACTCTGTCTCAAAAAAAATTAATTAATTAATAATAATAAATAAATTATTCTCCAGGTGGGGAGCAGTGGCTCATGCCTGTAATCCCAGCACTTTAGAAGGCTGAGGCGGGGGTATCACCTGAGGTCAGGAGTTTGAGACCAGCTTGGCCAACATGGTAAAACCTCATCTCTACTTAAAATACAAAATATTAGCCAGGCATGGTGGCGCACCCGTGTAATCCCAGCTACTTGGGAGGCTGAGACAGAAGAATTGCTTGAACCCTAGAGATGGAGGTTGCAGTGAGCCAAGATTGCACCATTCTACTCTAGCCTGGGTGACAGACTGAGTCTCTGTCTGGAAAAAAAAAAAAGACAAAAAAGATAAAAAATAAAATAAATTACTCTCTAATCCCTCAGCCCCCACCTACATACCTCTCTATTTTCAAATCCAATCTGAAGGAATTAAGGAATCACCATTGGCATTTAAAAATAAGCTTAAATGAAGTCCAAGGTGTTAAAATTTTACTTTTACTTAAAAAAAAAATTATATTTTGAGACAGGGCCTCACTCTGTTGCCCAGGCTGGAGTGCAATGGCATGATCATGGCTCACTGCAGCCTTGACCTGTGCTCAAGTGATCCTCCCGCCTCAGCATTGCTAGTGGCTAGGATCATAGGCATTGAGCAGCACCACATGCAGGTAATTTTTTAAAAATTATTTTTAAGGCCGGGAGCAGTGGCCTGTAATCCTAGCACTGTGGAAGTCCGAGATAGGTGGATCACCTGAGGTCAGGAGTACGAGACCAGCTTAACATGGAGAAACTCCGTCTCTACCAAAAATACAAAATTAGCTGGGTGTGGTGGCATACGCCTGTGATCCCAGCTACTTGGGAGGCTGAGGCAAGAGAATCACTTGAACCTGGGAGGCAGAGGCTCTGGTGAGCTGAGATCATGCCACTGCACTCTGGCCTGGGCAACAAGAGCGAAAAAAAAAAAAACTCCATCTGAAAAAATATATATATTTTTAGTAGAGACAGGGTCTTACTATGTTGCGCAGGCTGGTCTGGAACTCCTGGGCTCAAACAATCTCCTGCCTCCCGAAGTGCTGGGATTACAGGCATGGGCCACCGCACTGGGGTTTACTTTTTTATTATGGACAATTTCTTTTATTATTATTATTTATTTATTTTTTCTTTTTTTGGCCTCCCACCCTCCCTCCCAACAATTTCAAATATATATAAAAGTGGAGAGATTAATAAAATTAACCCCATTAGCTTCAATAATTATCAGTTTAGGGGGCTGGGTACAGTGACTCATGCTGGCAATTCTAGCACTTTGGGAGGCTGAGGCGGGCAGATCATTTGGGGTCAGGAGTTCGAGACCATCCTAGCTGACACAGTGAAACCCCTCTCTCTACTAAAAATTCAAAAATTAGCCAGGTGTGGTGGTGGCCACCTGTAATCCCAGCTACTCGGGAGGCTGAGGCAGGAGAATTACTTGAACCTGGGAGACAGAGGCTGCAGTGAGCTGAGAATGAGTCACCGCACTCCAGCTTGGGCGACAGAGTGAGATTCCTACTCAAAAAAAAAAAAAAATTATCAGTTTGTGGCCAGTCTCATTTCATCTATATCCCCACCCACTTGCCCTTGCTCTTGGTTGTTCTTAAGTACATATCAGACATTATATGATCTTGTCCTTGAATATTTCATGATATGAAAGTGGCTTTTGGAAGACTAATTATCTTGCATAAGGATCCGCATTCTTGATTTATCTGATTGCTTCCTCTGGCATCACTTAACTGGTTCCTCCCTCCATGGGGGTGCTTAGTGCTTGGTAGAAAGGAGCAGTAGTGCTGAGCCAGCATGGGAGGTAAGAGAGCCTGCACAGTGTGTGGGTTTCAGTATTGCGTCTGGCACTTTTACTAGTTAGCTGTGGGACCTTGGGCAAGTCATGTGATCTCTTGAAGCCTCATTTCTTCATCTGTAAAATGGGAGTAATAAGAACAGTGCTTCTGTGGGCAGAAGGGTGCATGGTGCCTCCTAGAAGGGTTTAGCCATTGTACACAGCAAGGTTCACAGAGTGGTGATGGGGAGAAGGGCCATCCCAGTCCAACAGGGCAGCATGATGGGAGTGAGGCTGGGGTGAAGATTACAAAGAGGGGCTGTTCCTATAATGGCACCAAAAATGTTTTTCTGTTAACGATTAGACAGCGAGCTTTGCAAAGCTGGAAATTTAAGGAAGAAAGTATTTCTTTTGCTTGAATAAGAGCAAAAAGGGGCCAGTTGTGGTGGCTCATGCTTATAATCCCAGCACTTTGGGAAGATAAGGTGAGAGAACTGCTGGAATCCAGCTCTTTAAAAAAGAGCTTAAAGGGTCCTGGAGCAGAAGAAAAAGCAAGGATATTGATGTGAGATGGTGTCTTAGGTGTGACATAGGGGTGACATGGCCCTCTGGGGGCTTCTCATCTTTAAGAATGTGGTTCATGGGGCTGGGCATGGTGGCTCACCCTGTATCCCAGCACTTTGTAATCAGAGGCCGAGGCGGGCAGATCACCTGAGGTCAGGGGTTCAAGACCACCATGGCCAACATGGTGAAACACTGTCTCTGCTAAAAATACAAAGAATTAGCCAGGCATGGTGGCGCATGCCCATAATCCCAGCTGCTCAGGAGACTGAGGCAGGAAAATCACCTGAACCTGGGAGGTAGAAGTTGTAGTGAGCCAAGATCATGCCTCTATACCCCAGCCTGGGTGACACACTGAGACTCTGTCTTAAAAAAAAAAAAGAACGTGGTTCACGGGGTGGGATGGGTGTGAGGGCAGTTTATTTATTTGTTTGTTTTCATTTCTTTCATTTTTTTTTTAAGATGGGGCCTATGCTGTTGTCCAGGCTGGTCTCGAACTCCTGGGCTGAAGGGATCCTCTTGCATCAGCCTCCTGAGCAGCTGAGACTACAGGTACACACTACCACAACTGGCTTTGAGGGCATGAGAAGGAACAGGAGCCCCTCTTAGGGGCCTGCTGGGCATCCCCCACTTCAAAGCATGGAAATAAAAAGAAATTCTTGAGCTCCTTCAAGGTAGATTCCAGGCACCCAGCTAGCTCTGAGAAGTAAATAAGCAACCTGACAAGCAAGAAGGTAATAGTAGATTAAAATATGTCAGAGGTGTTTGAACCAGAGCAACTCCATCTTGAATAGGGGCTGGGTAAAATAAGGCTGAGACCTACTGGGCTGTATTCCCAGACGGTTAGGCATTCTTAGTCACAGGTTGAGACAGGAGGTTGGCATGAGATAAAGGTCATAAAGACTTTGCTGATAAAAACAGCTTGCAGTAAAGAAGTTGGCCAAATCCCACCAAAACCAAGAGTGACGAGGTAATCTCTGGTCTTCCTCCATGCTACTACACTCCCACCAGTGCCATGACAGTTTACAAATGCCATGGCAACATCAGAAGTTTACCCTATATGGTCTAAAAAGGGGAGGCATGAATAATCCACCCCTTGTTTAGCATATCATCAAGAAATAACCATAAAAATGGGCAACCAGCAGCCCTTGTGGCTGCTCTGTCTATGCAGTAGCCATTCACTTTACTCTATGGACTCGCCTCCAATTCTTTCCTATGTGAGATCCAAGAAGCCTCTCTTGGGGTCTGGATTGGGATCCCTTTCCTTTTGTTTTTGAGACAGGGTCTTGCTCTGCTCTGTCGCCCAGGATGGAGGGCAATGGCGCAATCTTGGCTCACTGCAACCTCCACCTCCCGGATTCAAAGTAGCTGGGATTTATAGGCACCCACCACCATGCCCAGCTAATTTGTATGTTATTAGTAGAGATGGGGTTTCGACATGTTGGCCAGGCTGGTCTTGAACTACTGATCTCAGGTGATTCAGCCGCCTCAGCCTTCCAAAGTGCTGGGATTACAGGTGTGAGCCACTGCACCCAGCTGGTTTGGGACCGCTTTCCAGTAACAATAATAGCTAAGGAAGTTAGAATCACAGCATGTTTGGTTCCCTATAGAAAGTAAAGATGACATCTGCACATATGTCCCCGAGTTTTTTTTCAGAAACCCATACCGCCACCAAACAGATCCACTGGCACATAGACCTCAGATGGGGGGACCAACAACTGAACTCAGACTGCCATTCTTTGTTCTAAAATTCTTCCTTACTGTCCTGGAGGAGGTCACACCTGCAGGCCAGAGCTAACATTCTTTTCTGCTGATCCCAAAGTTTTAGACAAAGCTTCACCTCCTTAACCAATTGCAAATCAGAAAATCTTTGAATCCATCTATGATCTGCTGGCCCCCACTTTGAGATGTCCCCCCTTTTTAGGTCAAACCAATGCATGGCCTCCATGTATTAATTTATTATTTTGCCTGTAACCTCTGCCCTCCCGCCTTTAAAAACCCTTACCTGTAAGCCATCAGGGAATTTGGGTCTTTTTTTAATTTTAATTTTAATTTTTGAGATGGAGTCTTACTTTATTCCTCAGGCAGGGGTACAGTGGCATGATCTTGGCT
>CAUYLZ010057451.1:0-14827 GCA_963573645.1 Pithecia hirsuta | reverse complement strand
TATTTTGAAGGAAGGTCCTTTTTTATTCTACTTTAGATTCTGCGGTACATGTGCAGATCATGCAAGATTGTTGCATAAGTACATTCATGGCAAGGTGGTTTGTTGCCACCATCCCCCCATCACCTATAACTGACATTCCTCTTCACATTATCCCTCCCACTTTCCCTCCCACTATCCCTCCCCTAGCCCCCACAACAGACCCCAGTGTGTGATGTCCCTTCCTTGTGTCCATGTGTTCTTCTTGTTCAACACCTAGAATGGCAACTTTTAACTTTCTGTGTACAAAAGTTAATATCAGTACAGAAAAAGGAGCGGGAGTTTTCAGAGTGACAGCATCATTAGAGGAATCATTGGAGGGAAGACAGGCACCTTATAAAGTTCAAAGGCGTGGGAACCTAGAGCTGCCCCTTCTGTCTTTCTTTTAAGTAGAGTCCAAAGGTAAAAAGGAGATTCAATCCAGAAACAAAAGAATATGGCAAAGCCTATCCCCAAGTTATTCAGTCTTGCAGAGATTTCAGTTCCAGAGAATAGAAAGAGAACTTATATCCCAATTCATTTCATGAAGCTAGTATAACCTAGATACCTAAGTCCCACAAAGACAATACAGATGGCCCCCACTTATGATGCTTCCACTTAAAATTTTTCGGCTTTATGATGGCAGATAAAAGAAATGTGTTCAATAAAAACAGTACTTTGAGTAGTCATATAACCACTATGTTTTTCACTTCCAGGACGGTATTCAATAAATTACATGAGACATTCAAAGTTATGATAAAATAGACTTTGTGTTGGATGATTTTGCACAAGTGTAGGCTAATGTAAGCATTCTGGGCACATTTAAGGTAGGCTAAGCTAAGCTATGATGTTTGCTAAGTTAGGTGTACTGAATGCATTTTCAACTTACAAAATTTTCAATATATGATCGATTTATTTGGACATAATTCTATGATAACTAGCATCTCTACATAAAATAAAAATATAGGCTAATATCTCTTCTGAGAACACACATACGAATCCTAAACAAATTAGTAATACATAGATTATTCGAAAATGACAGTGTGTCATGCCCTAATGTTTCCCCCTAGGAATGCAACGTTGGTTTAAACATAGCAACTTACCAATGTAATTCACAATGTTAACAGATTAAGAAAAGAAAAAGTCCTGTAATCATCTACATGGATGCATTACATGTGCTTTATGAAAGTCAATATATATTCAAGATAGTCTTAGCAAACAGAAAATAGAATGGAACTTCCTATTCTAATAAAATGTCATCTGAATACAGTTTATCTATTATTATCTATTAACGTTAATATTATCTACTTATTAGATATTTATTTTTATTATGCATTATTTATTTATTATTTATTATATATTATTTATTAGTATTTATTAGTCATATTTATCATTATATATTTACCAGATATTATTTAGTAATATTAATTAGACATTAATTATTATTATATAATTATTAGATATTATTCTATTATTAGGTAATATTAATATCTATTGATATTATGTATTCTTATTATCTATTTTTAAAAGCACAGAAAACATGGCAAAATGTTAAAAGAATTTTCCAGTGCCCACTAGACATAAGAGAAGGATGGCCACAATTACTGGTTCTAATCAGCATTGTATTAGGTGGGTCCAGCCAATGTTGTAAAATAGGGAAAAGGAAAAAGTACACTGTTTAAAATGTCAAAAAAAAAAAGCAGTTGTTATTCAAAGATGATATGATTGTTTATGTTGAAAATCGGAAAGGATCTAGAGATAAATTTGGAATAAGGATATTTAGCAAGGTTACTGCATAGAAAATCAATATACAAACATGATATCTGCTGGTTAAATGGAAGAAAAAAGTGTTTCCGCTGCTCTTGCCCTAAAACCAATAACATGAAAGACTTCTGTGACCAAATATATGGGGGCTTTTCTCCACAGACCAAGCAAGCAATCAATTTTGCAGCATACATCAGCTGGGTACCCTCTCATTCAACCCCGACAGTATCTACCTGGAGATAGCATCAGATTGCACAGGTTGAGGGCTCAGTCCCACAAGAGAGCCCTGTCAATTGCCACAAGCCCTAGGTTGTTTTACTGTGTTTCTGACTCACCAGCTATAAATTGAATTTCCCATGACTCCTACTCGGGTTCAATTAATTTGCTAAAATATGTCACGACTCAGAGAAACATATACATTTACGGGTTGATTAAAATAAGATACTAGAAAGGATGCAGTTAAAAAGATGCATAGAGTAAGGAATGGGTTAAGGGGCAGGGAGCTTCCATGCCCTCTATGGAAATGCTGTCCTCCATGTGTGCAGCTATCCAGAAGCTCTCTGAATTCTGTCCTTTTGGGTTTTCGTGGAGGTTTCCATTATGCAGGTGTGATCGATTAAACCACTGGCTGGCCATTGGTGATCAACCTAACCTTCAGCCCCTCTCCCTTCCCTGAAGGTTTGGGGTGGGGCTGAAAGTCTCAGCCCTCTAATCCCCCATTCTAAAGTTACATAGGGGTTGTTAGGCATCAGTCAACTCATTAGCATACAAAAAGACGTCATTTTGTGGAGACTCTAAAAATATTAAGAGTTGTATGACAGAATAGAGGCTTGAGGACCAAATATATATTTATATATTTCATAATATCACAAGTGTGTATACCAGTGTAATCACAATACAAAATTTCAAAAATGATACTTTTCCTTTTTTTTTTTTTTTGAAACAGAGTGTCCCTCTGTCACCCAGGCTGGAGTTGCAGTGGCCTGAACATAACTACCTGCATCCTCGACCTACTGAGTTCAAGGGATCCTCAAACCTTAGCCTCAGGAGTAGCTGGGACTAAGGCTACATATATACATGCATACATTCATGCATTCATTCATTTACTTTTGCAGTGAGGGAGTCTCACTATGTTGCCCAAGCTGGTGTCAGTTTCCTGAGCTCAAGAATTCCTCCTGCCTCAGCATCCCAAAGTGCTGGGATTACAGGCCTGAGCCAGCAGACCCGACCACCATTTTCAATGGTATTAAATATTTGGGAATAAAATGAACAAAAGATGTACAAGACTTCTTTGGAGAAAGCTGCAAAAGTTTATTTAGATATTTTTAAGTCAAATATCTTATATAAAAACAGTTTCTGTTGTTGCAGCTTATCTTCGTTCAAGCCTGTGGTTGCCTGTCATCTGTAATAGAAACGAAAAAGGAGGGAACATTAGTAGCAGAACTGTATTCAGATGACATTAAATGTATACAAAGGAAACTGAAGTTTTGGTTTTATACCATGAACTAAAACCAGAAGCCTAAGAGTAACCCGATGGCTAACATTGAGTTAAATCTCTGCAGAGACTTTGAAGATAGACTTCCAAGCACATATATTAGCAACATTTTCAAAACACCCTTTCTGTAGTTCAAGGAAACCAAAAATTGTCTAACTTCAGAACACAATTAAATCAAGTGAACCTATTAAAAGGTGGCTCCTAGTGAAAAGCAACCACTGTGTATAGTTTTAATAAAAATATAACCAGCTGGGCTCGGTAGCTCACGCCTGTAATCCTAGCACTTTGGAAGGCCAAGGCGGGTGGATCATGAGGTCAGGAGATCGAAGCCAACATGGTGAAACCCTGTCTCTACTAAAAATACAAAAAATTAGCTGGGTGTGGTGGCGGGCACCTGTAATCCCAGCTACTCAGGAGGCTGAGGCAGGACAATCGCTTGAACTCGGGAGGCGGAGATTGCAGTGAGCTGAGATCACGCCACTGCACTCCAGCCTAGCAACAGAGCGAGACTCTGTCTCAAAAATAAAAATAAATAAATAAATAACCAACACACAACAAACCTAAGAAACAAAAGGAATTTACAAACAATGTATAATGTAATGTTTTGGCTTGAAATAATAGTTGGGATGTTCAACAAGCTCCTGGGAAACAGTTAATGTCACATTAGGAACTGTGTCAGTGAAGTGAACGGAAAGGCCAGTACTGTATTTGTTTCTTCTCTGTTGCACAGAAGTGTAAAAATGTTGCTTGGGGCTAGTTTACCTTCTGTGGTCTTTAAGGTACAGTAACCATTTATCCAAGATTTTCACCTATCATCCTAATGTCAATATGAAGAGTCTCTCTTTTTAGACTTGAAAGTATTCCCATTGGTAAAATAAATTACATGCTAACATTCAGTTTAATATATCACTATTATTTTTGACATCAAAACGGGAAAGAGGCATATATCATGAGTAATGGTGCAAAAAAAGAAATGGAGGGAGAGGAAAATACAAAAAGAGAGTAAGACATCTGGAAAAGCCAAGTATTTGTTTGTAAAAGTTAAGTGTTTTTGAGGGATAAGTGGTAAATTTCAGAAGTTCTTCCACAGTCTTTGTGATGTTTAGATATTCAGGTATTACTAGAATATAGTAAATAATGTGTATGTTCCTAGCATATCAATCATTTCATTCATATTTTGAAAATATTGGAGTTCAATAATGTATTCACTTTCAATTATACCATATATTCAGTATCTGTTAGGGTCTTGTTCACATTTCATGTTGAGCTTTTTCCATTTTCTTTAAGAGTGTGTAAACTATTACTCTATTCATAGCTATTTTTCAAAAGAACAATCTTTTAAATTTATTACTTTTGGATTACATTTCCTTTTATTAGTTATTCATACCTGTCTCTTATTAAGTACCTCTTTCCTTTTCCCTTAGATTTATTCTGTTGCTCTTTATTATTTTCATTTTTAATTATTTTCCTTTCTCATGTAACTTGCTATCTATCTATTTTAACAAGATATTCAGTTAAGACTATAATCTTCCTAAGAATACAATTGAGGCTTATTCAATGGGCTCCTGGAAATAGTTGAAAACTATCTTTCAATGTAAGTAGTCTAATGGAAAAGTTCAGCAGTATAGAGCAAAAACATTTAGGTAAGTTCTTCTATAAACATGGAGTGCTTCCTATAAATTCAGAAGCTCTTCTGATTAAAAGTCTCCAATTTGGAAACTACATGGAAAAGATACTTTCATCAAGCAAGTTCCCTGCGTATTTTCTTGGGAACCATGAAATCTCAACTCAGATATTATAACTGGAGTGAAATTGATTGTTATGAAAAACAAATCATATCTTTGCATTCTATCCAACAGAACATGAGGATACAGAAATCAACTTTGAAACAGATTTTAATATATCTGATTCGCATTTACTATTTTCAATAACAGCAAAAGATGGGTGTAGAATTTATGGAATTCATCCAGAATCTCACAAATAATGTTACAGCTGGTACTAGAATCTGCTTAAGATGCTCAGGATACTTCACATAAACTGGTATTACAAATGCGTTATGTATTTGTTAAAGGCAGAAATTAGAAAAGCATCTGAAAATTGTTAGTTGTTGGGTATAATTAGAAATAAGAATATGCTTTCATATTTGATGATTCAATACAGCTTATACCCATTTTGCATCTGTATCTGATAGTGTTTAAGTCTTGGCAGTCAGGCAATTGGGGTCTGAAGAACTTTTCAAAGAAAGTCTGCATTTGAACTCTGATTTTAAAGGGGTAGTAATGTTCTCTCTTATTATCAAAAGTATAATATTGTGGAAAACAGAAAGCACATAATTTTGCATCTTAATGGATAGCATACCTCCTTCTGGCATTTTAAATTGCTCTGATTCTGACAGAATCTTCCCCTGGTCATCAGTAACATCTCCACATTCATCCTCAGTCTTTGACTGAGACAGCTCCTGGATATCAGCTTCCAGATCAGGCACTAAAAATTACAAAGGTTCTTGATTGAAGCAGCAAACAAGAAAGACAAATAAGGAAATGATAATATTCTTTTCTTCAGTGTTATGAAATAAAATCCTATAGACTACTGTGCTAATAAATGTGATGTAAACATGTCACAACTTTGTTTTCCTCTATTATGAAATCTTATCTTAAATGGCAATCTGAGAAAAAATCATACCACACTTACATTTCCTATACTTTACCACGGTGTATTTTAAACAGTGGGTATCAGCTATCTAGGAAATCTGAAGACTGCCCAATGGATAGCATTTTAATCATAACTTATATGTAATTTTCTGAATGATTAGATGAATGTATTGGTGAACCTATGACAAATCTTACAGTCCTGACACTCATCACCTTTTGATGTAACTTGAAAATTTTTGGTTAAAATTAAACAAACTTAGGTCCAAAGGCCCTAAATGTAACTTTCCATAAATGAATCCCATTTAGAAAAAAGTACAAATATAATAGCAAAATCACTGTCTTCCACGAGAATACAGGAATTTGAGTGAAAAAACATTAATGGGCATTGTTGACAGTCATATTCTGGAAACCCCTTAACAGTGAATTGCTAAAATAATCCATGACCCAAATTCTGTCAATGTTTAACTTCAAAATGCTATATCCATTGAGGAAATTTCTGTATCATGATAATCTTATCATACTTTGAGTTTTCTAATTATAAAAGTATTAAACAACTCTTAAAAAGTCCCTTAAAATCATACTAATACAGCTACCTGTATGCAAATGTCCTGAATTATCCAGCTTTTACCAAACATACTGTCAAAAATACACATCAAGGGAAACAATGGCTGTCATTCATTGAGCTCTCTTCTGGAGTTGCTATCCTGCTTCACTGAACTGTGTTTTGTCCTGAGCCAATACAGAAGTACCTTGCAGTACAGACACTTTCGAGTATTAACATTTCAAGCAAAATCATTCATGTTTTCTAACAACATAGATGGTACGAAGAACACAAACCTTGGAATGAAATATGAATTCCTTCTCCATGAGTCAAGTGTTCTTGGTAAACCTCAATTTCAGAGACTCAGTTTTCTTATTTATAAAATGGGGTTAATATCCTTATGCAAATGGGCTTTATTCAGGGTATTATAAGGTGGAGTGATTTGGCATTCTACATACTATGAAAGCGTGCTCACAATACTGTGGACACCATGGCTGAGAAGACCATACAACAACATTCTAAGAAGATCAAATTAAACTAGTGAGATAATGTACGTTTTTGTACATCAAATTAAACAGTTTCATCTGATTTAGCAAGAACTGTATTTTCAAGCATACAAAATATATTTCAAAGGTAACAGAAGATTCATTATATCCAGGGACTCCAGGAAGCTGCAAACTATACTCTTCACTTTTCTAGCCAACTCTCAGCAAAAGTTTGAGATCCTTTCCTAATGTTTTCTTTCCTCCTGTTACTGGTCATGGCATAAGGCATGAGGCACACATAGGCCTCCTCCCCTCATAGACATTCTTTCTTTCCCTTCCCAGCACCTTGAATCTCAGCTGCACCCTGATCCTCTTCTCTCTCCTGACCAGGTGTAGGATTCTGACTTTCAGTTGGTGGTTCCTCTCGCTGAGGCTCCTCATTATTAGGCTCCTGGAACCAGAGGTGTGTGAGTGCAGATAAAAAGTTTTGTTATCAATACATTTCAATAATATAAATATACAGAATACATAGATATTTCTGATAAGTCTAAAGACATTTCTCCAACACTATCATAAAGTTACTCTTTCCACAGAGAGGTTACTCTAAGACAGTTGCCCTCAAGGGCTTTGGAAGCTGTTTTAATCTATGTTGGGATGAATGTGTGTAATCTTTTGCAAATAAGCATGAGAAAGGAAATCATGGGCAAAATCTGAGTAACACAAGATCATTCATCCAGAGAACAGAACTTAATCCTCTTGGATTAGTCTTTCTTTCATGAGATCACATGATCATTTTTATTAGCATGGGAGACCTTTATTGGTGTATCTATACTGGTTCAGCAACAATTACAAAACTACGTTTTGTAACAACAAGTTACAAAAATGACTTTCAGCTAATAGAAAACATCAAAGGTTAAGGCACTTACCAGCATAGGCCCAATCAGCTCGGGAGGTGGTATAGTTCTACTTGGTCTAGGCCTATATGTTGATCTTCCTCTCCAAATCATATTTCACACTGTCAACAGAATACTGTGAATTGGTAAATGCACTTGAAAGGACAACTATATTTGACTGCTTCCATGACCAAATGTTAACTTGCCATTTTTTAAAAGTTTGTAAATACTTTCAAACTAAGTCGCAGGGCAAGTGTTAAGCGTGTGTGCCTTCTGAATGCTTGCAAAGCCACTTAAGTTGGTCAAGCTAGCTGAGCAATGCCTTAAGGCTCCTGGCAAAAGACAAAGGATATTTCTGATGAGGTTTGGTTTCACAACTGAACTCTCCTCCATGGAGACATTTGGGAAAATACAGCCAGAGAATTAAAACTGCAGTGGCCACGGCTTTTGTCACACACATTTGTTAGGCCCATTTCCCCCATAAAATCAAGTTTTGTTGGAACGCAGAGCGCCACCCATTCAAACCTCCACGGTGGAGTTGAGAAGTTGTCACACAGCGCTGGGCCCTCCTCACTGGACACCTCTGCTGGGCGCTCTGCAGACATTAGGCTCGCAGTCACCAACCCGCAGCATTCCTAGTTCCCTTCCTTAATGCCCACCCAACTCCTTCCTGGTTTCCACAGAAGAGTCTGGAATCTGTCCTCTGTCGAGGGTTCCAGGGACTCAGTTACCTTCCCCAGTACCCCCAGCACTCACCCCATCTTCACCTGACCCCTCTCAACTACTCAACTATGTGGCCCACCTTCTTCCCTCGTTCTGACCCCCCCCCACAACAAGGCCCATGGTGGTGCCAACTCACGAGGAAGACAATCACCTTGAGACCCAACGGCCTCTGAGGTCACGACCACGCTGCCCCACACTCCGGACAGCCACTGGCTCCTCCTCACACTCAGTCACACTTCAACCCCTGCGAGGACTGGCCTGCCGACCTACCGGCTACGTCTCTGTAGGACAGAAAAAGTCCAGACAGCAGGAACGCGATCCTCACACCCTCACAGCTCCACGGTGTTTATCACATGAGCAAAGGGGTGGACAGGAAGACTTCCAGTGAACATGCGCAGTGAGGTTGGTGCCTGCCTTGTGGGCTGTGACACCCCTCCTCGCCCCACCCTATCCCGCGCCGTGCAGGTTCCCATTGAAGACGTCGGAATGTGTAGTCTGTGAGTGGTTTCATATGCCTCCGGGACTCAAATACCACAAATAGTTTCCCCCTTCAAAACTCACTCCATGGTCACTAGGTCCTCCTGCCCTGTATGGCCCTCCTTCCTCCCCTGTCTGGGACCCCCACGACAGCAAGGCCACGGCTGTGTCACCACCTGTTAGGAGAAGAACAGGGACCTCAAGGTCCTTCCCTGTAGGAGGCCATGGACCGTGCCCATGGGCTCCTCCTCACACTCACTCACACTTCACCTCTGGGAGGACTGATCTGCAGACCTACTGGCTGACTCCTAGTTGGCAGCACAGAAGGAAGTCATCATGTCTCCTTGCACAGCTCTGCAGGGAAAGAAGGCAGACAGCAAAGCATATGGGCAACAAGGCACTTGGGCAGCAAGGGGCATGCACACTGAGTCAGGCACATACAAGACCAGCCAGAATTTTCCCTCTCTCCCTAGACTGGCATCCCTAAGGTGTTTGTAGCAGAAAAAAGGGGACTAAGAGGCTTTGTTCTCTCTTGGCCCTACCATTCTCATGCATCCAGAAACACTGCGGACAGTCCCATGTCACCATTAGTGGAGGATGTGTCTCAGAAAGACCTTTTGTGACAAAAATGAATTATTTTAATATGTATATCTATACATGCTTTTTTCTCATTTATATATGCATGGGTGCCTGCTATGTTGCAGGAAATACCTGGGATGCTGGTCACACGTGGTATGTCCCATAGAGGCTACCGCACTATGGTGGGGCAGACAGACAGTTAAACAGAAGAGCAGTTGAACTGCAAAGGAGAAACACGGGTAACAGACCCAGTGTAGTAAAGAACAATGAATGTAGTGGACAAGAAGCAGGGGGAAAACAACACAATTTCTCAAAAAGACAATATTTCTCCATTACCTTTGTACCTTTTTTGAAAATGACTTTATCATGTCTGTGAATCTATTGCTGGACTCCATTCTGATCTGCTGATTTTTCCCCAGTACCACATTCTCTGGATTACTATAGAATCAACATGACTCTTGACATAAAGAGTGTGAGCTCCCCAAAGTTATAGTTCAGAATCGTTTTTAGTTGTTCTGGTTCATTTTCCTTCCTACATAATTTTGAAAAATGACTCCAATGAAGTGGATTGTATAAGTTCTTGCAGTTTTGCTGCGAAGGGCAGCAGGTAAATGTGTTAGTAGCTACAGGATGACATGGGGGAAGAAAGTGAGTTCTCCCTTAGCTTGGGGAATGATCCCATTTAGAGGCAGCAGGTGGTGCTTCAGAAGACAGGAGTGATCATTGCAGGAGCAAAGCCCCTGAGAAGGTGGGAGGCATGGGATCCTGAGCTGAGGTGAGGGGCTGGCTTCAGTCAAGAGCGTTGTATGCAGAAGGTTGGTGGAGAATGCCAGGGCAAGCACGGGTAGGCTGGATTTGGGAAACTCTAAGAGTTCTCAGCAGATCGCTTCTCTCCTCTGAATGAATCATTATGGGAGGTCATTCAAATGGAGGAGAGTTTCTAGCATTGTGGGCATGTTTATATAACTATAGAGAAAGTTTCTGTCATCTCAGGGAATACATCCATTATCATGAACAGAATATTTCTAGAAATATGAATGTTGAAGCTGCTTATGGTAAGCTCTCAGACAGGAATGGGGAACACGTTTTTGGAAACATGTGGGCACACAATCCTTGTAAGAAAGTAGCAGAGAATTTGGCTAGATTGCATTCTGTTAGATGCGGATTAAAACTTATAAGTGATGAAATTGCATATGTAGCTAAGAATATTTCAAAGTATTAAAGTTGTGGCCTGGTTTCTCCTCACTGCTCTTTGCAAAATGCAAGGGAGGAGAAATGAATCAACGACAGAACTGCTGAGCAAAAAGGAATCAGCCCTTGATTATTTAGAAGATTCTCAGCCTATCCAAATAGCAAGCTCTGGAAGTAGGGCCAAGGGTGTAGCGGGACAACTGATTGCTAAAGAGATGAGGGATGTGAGTCATGGATCTAATCAGCCATCTCAGCAGAATGCAGGGATGGAGATGCAGTTATCCAGGAAAGATCTGTGGAGGACTCAGGGTCTATTGGCATGGATGCCATGAATTGCATCAGAGGCCAACATGTTTTTGAGGATTTTAAACCAATAGAAGCACAGCCAGCCTGGAATGAAAGGGACAAAAATGGGACAAAATAAAGGAAGAGTGCCTTTGACGGGAGAGCTACAGATGCAGAGGCTGGCAAGCTGCCACTGCCTCTATAGGTCCAGGCAGCAACGACCTGGGGAACAGGAATCCAGACGCTTCAGATGAGCTCCAGATGACAGAGCCACCTCCTCAATTTCAAGGAACAGGGCTTTTGCCCAGGGGCAAGGGCCAAGAGGGCAGACAGAGCTGCCACCCTACTTGGCCCAGAGGACACAGCATCAAGCCAAAGAGGACCATTCTGAAGCCTTAAAATCTCGTGGAATTTGCCCTGCTAGGTTTCAGACTTGCTTGGGCCCCATGACTCCTTTTCTCCTTCCATCTTCTCAATTTTGGAATGGGAATGTTTCTCCTCTGCACCTTCGTGCCATTTTGGAAGCAGATAACGTCTTACCTGGTTTCACAAGTTCACAGAGGGAAATAATTTTGCCCCAGGATACAACATACTGAGTCTCACCCTTTCTTGATTTTGATGACATTTGAATGAGATTTGGGATTTAGAGTTAATGCTGGAAAGAATTAAGAGTTTTGAGGATGTCGAGATGAAGTGAATGTATTTTAGATGCGAGAGGACATGAATTTTGAGGTGGCAGATGGTGGACTTTTACATGTTAAATCATGTCCCCTTCAGAAATTTATGCAGGCATAAATCATAGATATTGCATGTAGTGTTCCAGACCACCACAATAAAGCAAGTCACACACATTTTTTGGTTTTCTAGTGCATATAAAAGTGATGTTTATAGTATGTTCTCACTCATAAGTGAGAACTAAGCTATGTGGATGCAAAGGCATAAGAATGCTACAATGGACTTTGAGGACTCAGGGGAAAGGGTGGGAGTAGGGTAAGGGATAAAAGACTACAAATTGGGTACACTGTATACTGCTTGGGTGATGGATGCACCAAAATCTCATAAACCGCCACTAAAGAACTTGCTCACGTAACCCAATACCACCCGTATCCCAAAAACTTATCGAAATAAAAAATTATAAAATAATATAATAAAAGTATTGTTTACACTACACGACAGTCTGTTAACTGTGCAATAGTATTATGTCAAAAAAATGTACATACCTTAATTGGAAAATACTGTATTGCTAAAACATGCTAAAGATCATCTGAGCCTTCAGTGAGTTGTAACTTTTGTGCTGGTGGAGGGTCTTGCCTGGATGTATATGGCTGCTGACTGATCAGGGTGCTGATTGTTGAAAGTTGGGTGACTGTGGCAATTTATTTTCTTCTTTTTTTTTTACTTTTTAACAAACCAAAACTACAAGGAGGGCTGTGGCAATTTCTTAAAATAAGACAACAATGAAATTTGCTCCACTGATGGACTCTTCCTTTCATGATATATTTCTCTGTAGCAGGCAATGCTGCTTGATAGCATTTTACCCACAGTAGAACTCCTTTACAAATTGGAGTCAAATCTCTCAAATCCTGCCATTACTTAATCAACTCATCCTTTGCTGTTATTTCCACAATGTTCACAGCATCTTCACCGGGAATAGATTTCATCTCAAGACACTACTTTCTTCATTCATCCATAAGAAGCAACTCCTCACCAGTTAAAGTTTTTTCATGAGATGGCAGCAGTTGAGTCACCTCTTCATGCTCCACCCTTGTTCTCTTCCTATTTCCACCATGTCGGTAGATACTTCATCCACTGGAGCCGTGAAGCCCTCAAAATCATCCATAAGGGAATAAACAGTCTGCTGTTATGTGGAGCATTCTCCACGTGTCACTTAGATCCAATTAGTCCATGGTGCCATTCAGTTCATCTGTATGTTGCTGACTTTTTTCCATTGGTTCTGTCTGATTTGATTATGTATTTTAAAGCTTTGTAGTTGAATTCTGTGCAAAAAAAAAAAGAGGTAATTTAGCAGGTCTGAAACTACTATCCTTAGAAAGACCAGCTTGCAAGACTGACCCTTGCCTGGCATCTGTGAACTTGATTTCAGGAGGTTTCCCACCATTCTCCATCTGATAAGAGTGATTTACTCTTCTGAAACATTCTGTTTAAGCAACGTGTTTTATGCTGAACACCAGCTTCCCTTCTGGGAATCTGAAATGTTGTAGCCTGTTAGGCAGAGAGTGCCTATGCCACCAGTCCCCAGTAAAAACCTAGGGCACTGAGTTTCTAATGAGCTTCCCTGGTAGACGACATTTTACACATGTTGTCATGATTCATTGCTGGAGGGACAAATTGTGTGACTCCATTGGGAAGGGATTCTTGGGAGCTTTTGCTGGTTCCCTCCAGACTTTGCCCAGTGGGCTTTCCCTGTTACTAATTTAGCTCAGTATTCTTTTGCTGTAATAACTCTTAGCCACAAGCACAACTATACATTAAGTCCTCATAAGCAATCACTAGAAGTGAGCATGGTCTTGGGTGTTCCTGACACACTAGCAGCAACAGTGTGATTCACCAGCAAGACCCTGACTCACTAAAATATGGTGAATGCCTTCTTTGAATAAAGAATGAAGAGGGGTAGACATGACAAAGCTGTCACACCTGGGAGACTGTGAAATTGTCCATAATAGGAAGCAGCAGCCTAGCTGTTTTCTGTTGTAAGAGATACATGTACTCACAGCGTTTCACAGTAATCCCTCCAACTGCAAGAGAGTTGGCTCACTGGATCCCTTAGCCACTGTTTTATGCTGAATAATGCAGTGGGGGAAGGGTGCAGCCAGGTGCTGATTTTGACTTTTGTTTTCTCCTCCAGGCAGGAGGAGAAAGGACTCAAGTGTTGCCAAAGGTGATTTTTGAGTAGGCAAAACTCCTGAAAGTTTGATTGCACTTTCCTCCAAATGGGAAAGAAAAAATCAGTTTTCTGGGCAGGAGCAAAAACTTAGACAAAGGAAAAAAAGGGAGGGGGCAAACAGGCCGGGTGCAGTGGCTCACACCTGTAATCCCAGAACTTTGGAAGTCTGAGGCAGGACAATCACTTGAATTCAATAGTTTGAGACCAACCTGGACAACATAGCGAGACCTCACATTTACAAAATTTTAAAAATTAGCTGGGCATGGTCACATGCATATGCAGTCCCAATTACTAAGGAGGCTGAGGCAGGAGGATCACTAAACTGCAGAAAGTCGAGGCTGCAGTAAGCCGCTATCATGCCACTACACTCCAGTCTGGGTGAGACAGTGAGACTTTGTCTCAAAAAAATAAATTCATTGGTGACCTAATTAAAGATCAATGATACTAATATTTTCTGATTTAACCATGAGAAGATGGTATCAATTTATTCAGATCCAGAGTGAAAGGAAACGGGCAATGGGGAAAGAGAGTGGAGTGTGGAGGGCAGGTGAAGGTGTTGGAGGGCAGGGAGAAGGGTCTGGAGCAGACAGGGGCGAAGAATAACAGGGAAGAGCAGAAAGCAGAAGTTGAGAGATGTGAGAATAAAAGCTCACACTTCTGGATACTTGCTGTGAGCCAGATGTTTTTAGTGCACTCTGCTCTCTCTTTTTTTTCATTTACATACGTATATACATATTAAGCTATATATACATGACTATATTTTTAAATTATATGTATGTATATCTAATAACAGTCATTTAGTGCTCATAGCAACACTGTCAGG
>CAUYLZ010057450.1:0-10633 GCA_963573645.1 Pithecia hirsuta | reverse complement strand
TATTTTTTTAATTTAATTTTTAAAATTGTCTCAATATTTTTATTTATTTGTTTATTTTGAGACAGTTTTGCTCTTGTCGCCCAGGCTGGAGTGCAGTGGCACAATCTTGGCTCACTGCAACCTCTGCCTGCCGGGGTCAAGCGCTCCTTCCTTCCTTCCTTCCTTCCTTCCTTCCTTCCTTCCTTCCCTTCCTTCCCTTCCTTCCCTTCCGTCCCTTCCTTCCCTTCCTTCCCTTCCTTCCCTTCCTTCCCTTTCTTCCTTCCGTCTTTCCATCTTTCCTTTTTTTTTTTTTTGATGGAATCTTGCTCTGCTGCCCAGGCTGGAGTGCAGTGGCACGCTGGACTCACTGCAACCTCCACCTCCTGGGTTCAAGCAATTCTCCTCCCTCAGCCTCCCCAGTAGCTGGAACTACAGGCACCTACCACCCCCTGCCTCCTCCCCCGCAGATAATTTTTGTATTTTTAGTAAAGACGGGGTTTCACCATGTTGCCCAGCACTTTGACCCCGCAAAGTACGGGGATTACAGGTGTGAGTCACCATGCCCAGCCCATTTTGTGTATTTCTTACTCTAGAGCTGGAGTGAGCTGCTTCTTTAAGGAAGACTGGCATCTAATAGAAGGGAATGGTATTTATATACCAAACTCTAGGCCTTAAGAGATGATTCTGACTATGGGGTTGGTCACTGTTTCCAGGCCTTGAAAGTAAGTATAGGTAGTGTATCTGTTTTTTTTTTTTTTTCTCTTTTTAGGATAAAATACATCATAAATGCATATTGATATTTACCATTCAATTTCAGGAGTATGGGATTTTTCTTTAACTACATTGATCTTATATCTCCTTTTTCCCAGTTTGGAAACCTGGTTTTTAATGGTACCAGCATAAATATCCATTTTCTTGATCCTACAATAGCAACATACACAATAATGTTAATATGGCAATAGCTATACTTCTCAAAAATATATTACTCAAACAAAAAAAAGTTGAGGTTTTGTTTTGTAGTGTTTTTGCCTTAAGGTATATTCTACTACTAACATGGTGTAAAGATCTTTTTTTCTTGACCCTCGGGAGACTTTGTCACTATTGCTGAAAATGAGATACATGGCTATCTGTTCATTTGCTGAATTTTACTTCTGATTTTTAAAGGAGTGTTTTGTTATTAAATTGTTTTATGATTCGGTAAAATATTTACATTTTCACAGTCAGATCTGTAAAACAAGGTATATTCAAAGTAGTCTAGTTCATCCCTGAACTTTTCATCTCACAGGTAATCTATATTTCATTATGTGATTTACACTTCTGCTGAAAAGAAGAGGGGAGAGAGAGAGAGAGAGAGAGAGAGAGAGAGAGAGAGAGAGGAGTCAGGTGCGGTGGCTCATGCCTATAATCCCAGCACTTTGGCAACCTGAGGTGGGCGGATCACCTGAAGTCAGGAGTTTGAGACCAGCCTGCCCAACATGGTGAAACTGTCTCTACTAAAAATACAAAATTAACTGGTGTGGTGGCACGCCCTTGTAATCCCAGCTACTTCTAGGCAGAAGAGTTGCTTGAACCTGGGAGACAGAGGTTGTAATGAGCCGAGATCACACCATTGCACTCCAGCCTGGGTGACAAGAGCAAAACTCCATCTCAAAAGAAAAAAGAGTGTGTGTGTGTGTGTACACCATATACACTCTGATTAAGATACGGCATCACTGGCTGGGCTCAGTGGCTCATGCTGCTAATTCCAGCACATTGGGAGGCCCAGGCGGGTGGATCACCTGAGGCTAGGAGTTCGAGACTAGCCTGGCCAACATGGCAAAACCCTGTCTCTACTAAAAAAAAAAAAAAAAAATACAAGAAAAAAAAAATTAGCTGGGCGTGGTGGCACACACCTGTAATCCCAGCTAATCTGGAAGCTGAGGAAAGACAATCACTTGAGTCTGGGAGCCAGAGGTTGTAGTGAGTCGAGATTGCTCCATTGTACACACACACACACACACACACACACACACACACACACACAATGGTATCATTATATTTCCCTCCTTACTGCTCCTTTCTTCTTTTCATTTTACTGTATTTTCTGGATATCACTTTACAGTAATTTATAGATTTATTCTGAATTACTTTATCCTGTTTCATGATACTGTGATATGTAGTTGTACAGTAATTTATTCCGAGTGTCCTCTATGGATGAAAATTTGTTTTTCCTCAGTCTTTTGCTATCACAAATAGTGCTGAAATAAATAGTCTTGTGCATATCTTTTGAATATTTTTTCTAAGTATCTTCCAAGTAAATTCCTAGAAATGGGATTTCTAGATCAAAGAGTAAATACACATTTTATTTTGCTAGATACCACCAAATTCTCCTCCACAGGCGCTTGTTTCATTTTGAATTTCCACTGTCAATGCACAAGACTTCACCTGGGCTTTTGGTCACAGATATTCACAGGTCAAGTCTTCAGTGAATATCTGAGGGGTAGATGAACTGTATGTTGCCTGAAAGAAAATGAATGTCATGTGTGAACTTCAAAAACACAGATCCTTTAAGACTAAATTCCAGTTGGATCATCTCCTAGATTTAATATTTATAATAGCTATCCTCTTCCCTCTATTTCCAATTGTGGGTCTGGGTAGCTTATTCACTTTCACATTTTAGTAATAACCTGCATTTAGCTCTTCCATAGCTCTTGTGATACTTTGCCATAGTTATGTACCATATTGTAGACCATGAGTCCTTGATGCTGTGGACCATGAGTGCTGATTTTTACAACATCAGTGCCTAACATTGTATCCTACACATCGTAGGAGATTAATACATGATTGGTTAATTGTTTACATTGGTCTTTTAACCTTTCTTTTAGATCCTTAGGTCATATTTATACATCTTTTACAAATATTTATCAAGGAAGTTATATTATTTTACTCCTAGAGGTGACTATGCTGAGTGTAGAATCTGGCAAAATTCCCACTTGTGACTCTAGGCCTCCAGCCAGAAGCTATATGTGTTAAATTATGAATATTTTTCTAAAGCGGATTTCAAATTCCTGATATATTGAAAAGACTTACCACCATTTGTTGGTCAGAAGCAAGATTCATTTTGTTGTTGTTGTTAATATGCTACAACGAGTTGAAATGAACTATGTACAGTTCCTCAGGAGATGTAATTCCAACAGTCTCCTTATGCTTTTTACCTTCAGTAAAAGCATACCCTAGTTACCCAAGAAGGGACACCACAAGAATTACCCAGTAATTTTCCAAGGCACTGTGTATTTATTGTAACAGATGGTTCACACACTAGACCCTTCCTAAAATTATATGACTTGGTATATGTTTGGGAGTCATTAAGTAATTCAATTGCTGAATCATGGAACAATTACAGCAAACCAATACATTGCTCCTGTCCTGTTCCTTAACATAAATATGCAGGTATAACACCTGTGACTGCTGCAGACAGAGCTGCTGAAGAGAAAGTTACAGTGGCTGCCATCTGTTAATTTCCAACATGGAATACTTAATGTGGTGTAGCAGTTTACTACTTTCTCATATTATCTGATTTGATAGTGATCAACTAAATCAAGCAAATGTTGCACTTTGAGGAATTTTTGTTTTCTTTAAATCCAAGAATACATTAGATAGTGCATTGCACAATATCATATTATTCTTGTAATACAGCATAAATAAAATAAAACACACAAATGAAAGAGGCAACAAAAAGTAATAAAAAGGAACTACAGCAAAAGCCAAGACCTGCCTTGCAGCCCAGGGCAATAGAACAGGTCATACTTTGGATTAAACAAACTTGGTCTGGAGTTGTGCGAACTATGAAAGGTTAATAAATTTATGTGTCTCAGTTTCCTTATTTTTGAAAGTAGTTTTATTAATTCGTGACATATAGGATCATTCTAAAGATTAAGTGTAATTAGATACATAAAGCATTAACTATAATGCTTTGTCATATTAATAGTAGAATAAATGGGAGCTATCAGTTATACAGCAAGATATTTAATATTTGAAAACCTTTCTTATGATAGCATTTTTTATTTCTTTGGGATATTTTATGTCTATCTATCTAAAATAACATTATTAGCTGGCCTTAGAAATATTCCACTACACATTAGGCTAAAAATTAATTATACATATATACACACAATAAATACACATATATCTATATCTGTCTACATACTCATACACACACATATATGTGTGTGAATGCTCTTTTCCAGTGGTTCTCTCCCATGGGTTAAGTTCAAAGTTTTGACTATCCAGTGTTAAAACTATTTTACTGTATTCTCTCTTTCCCATTTGGACGTGTTTTGTTCTTATAGATTTTTCCCCTATCAACTGAGTGCTATTTTCCTAAATGTAGGCAATATCTATTCACCAAGCTACTGTTATCTGAATTCTATCTTTCACCATTAAAGCCTGATTTAAATATTCAGTACCTGATTATATACTTGAAAATGTGCTGACCCCATCACTATTTAGTTTTTAGAGACAGCTTCAAACCTCATAATGACAGAGGTACCTCCAGAACTCTAGATAGACTGTGGGTTGGGAGAAGCTGGTCTTGACTGATCCTTTACTCTCTCAGAGCCTGCTTCTTGTTTGTAATAGTTGACAAATTATATGATGTTCTCAGGATTTTCATGGGATTTAACTGAGCTAATATGTTAATCTAGATAACTTTGGCATGTCATATTTTCCCATGACAGGCACTACCACTGTTTTACTGGTACCTAGCCCTACTCCACTCTCTTGCACACTGAAGGATTATACTTCACCCTGTATTGGCCTGCTTGGGTTGCTATAATCAAATATCATAGAATAAGACCACAGTGATATTTTAAATGATTTTACCAGTGGTGTTTCAGTTGCTTTGAATATTTTTAAAAGGCAAAACTTAATTTAACAAAGCATTCAAAAATTGTAATTTCTATACATTTAATGCTATTTTTTCAGATAGCAAGTTAGGGTGGTTGTCTTGAACATGATTAAGATTGGTATTAACAAAATATGGCTCAGAAGAACGTGGAAGGACTTAAATTCTTACCTCACCAATGTTATGAATTTGCTGGAAGATTTACAAGAACATTTCAGTACTCAATTTTCTCATCTTTCAAAAGGAATTATGAGTGATGGCTTATCCTGTGTCAGGGGCCTGTTGTGAGGGCCAGATAAAGGCAAAAAAAGTTTAAAAACATCATATATTATTCTTAAATTTCTCCATCAGTGGATTTATTTTTATTATTATTTATGCTCTCACAATGACTAGGGGTCTTCAATTTCATTTAAATGGCAAATACAGTCTCAGTGATATTGTATGCTGATTCCTACTGCTTCAGAATGAAGGAGTTGTACAAATTCACAAAACTAATACATGGAAATTTCAATTTTTTAAAAATTGTACTTTTGTTGATAACAATTAATATACAATCAAAGAAAAATAGTTCATCTCAGCACACCTGTGGAAAATATGACTTAATTGAAGAATAAATGTGTTAATATTTGGAAAATGAATTAACAAAATTTAGTTTTCATGATTAAAAATTGCTTTTACTTATTGCCTATTTAACTTTCTAAGTAGTCAAAACTTTCAGGAGCTTAATTCCAGCAAGCTTTTTGCTTGATTTTATTATCTGAATACTTTAGAGAAGCTGTGTGTGTATGTGTGTGTGTGTGTGTGTGTGTGTGTGTATGTGTGTTCCAGACAAGTAAAAAAAACATGCTGCTTTTTATCCATTACAATGATTTTTCCTTTGACACCCAAACACTCATTTAGTCCTAGATTGAAGCCAAATAATAGAAGAAACAATCATAATAAATGTGTAGATAATCCTTTACCATTTGTAATGAGTTCTCAACATTATGCCTCCTTTGCTCATCATAACTGTCTTAGGAGATTAGTCATGCTATTTACACAAAATCTAGAGAGAGAGTGAGACAGTAACTTTGGGAATATAGTCTCATTCCAGATTTCCAAATCCAGCACTATTATTTTAGTTTCCCAAATTCAAAGATTCATAAACTTAAGAGAATTTTATGTTTAAATCCTCCAGTGTCCGTCTTTCATCTAGACATTTATGCTTCCAGGTTTGCACCTCAGCTTGGTTTTTAAAAAGCAGAACATTTTCTTATTACTCTCAAAAAGGACTGTGAGTATTTCTTGGGAAACAGAAAACCTGTCTTGCTGCATTTGTGTCTGTCAAGAATTCTCACTGATGTCCATTTATAACTGATCAGAGACCTGAGTTTGTTGGTTTGTTTGTTTTTTCTGTTTACACCTCAGTGACTGCTGTTTTATAGCTTATTTGCCTAACATTTTCAAAATCTGTTTATATGCAAAGTCATCAGATATAGTCGCCTTCTGAATGAATTACACTTTTGACTTTGTTTTGGTCAGTTTGCAAATGCCTTTCTAGAACTATAATCTTCTCTGTGTAATTTATGTCAGAAAATATTATATCTTATTTTGTATGCTAGGATTTCTTTAAAATTATTTATTATTCATGTTACACTTTAAACTGGTGGTGGTCTGTGCAGATTTTAAATGTGTTTGTTATATACCATTAGTCACTGTGTGAAATCTCTCAGTAATAGTTAGCCCTTGAATTTTCTGCAGCTAAGGAGAATTTAACACTGATTGATAGCAGATCACTTAGCTGGTTGGCAGACTTTCCAATTTACAGTGGGGAAATTGCTCTTTTCTTTTTGTTCATTCCTTCTGCTGCTTGTGCTGAGCAATAAGACATATGTGTCAGACTGCACGCAAGAAGCAGCAATGGATTGGCAATACGGCTTGTCTTGTTTACCATTATGATTTTATCAGTTTCCCAAACTGTACAGGGAATGTCAAATATCTTCAATGACATTCTTCCATTATCACATTCAATATCAATGACATTCTATCCATTATCAGGCAGCTTATTTATGTGTCTCTTATACCCTGGCTCCCTATATGCACTGCATAGCCTACTGTCTCTTGCATTATAAACGTGCTCTGAGCTGGAAAGAAAGAGAAGTTTGTGTTGTGTTCAGATGTCCCAGGTATTTTGCTTATGGACTGCAGGCTGACTATACTATCAATTTTACCTTTTTCCCTTCTGTCCATGCTGAAAAATAGCTCTGCATTATGTTGTCTTACATATACTAGTTAGAAAACACTGGCCTCAACACAAAATTCAACCTAGAGTAGCTTGAATAGATGGTGGATTATTTTGCTCTCATAGTTAGAAACGTCAAAGTAGATGGTATCTGTTACTGGTTTAGCTGTTCACAGATGTTTTAAATGATATAGGCTTTTCATTTTTGCATGCCTCCATGTTTGCACAATGAAGACCAGCCAACTTTATAAATGATGGTCTTGTGATTTCCTGGGGAGTTTTCATTTAGAACATTGGCCTTATTCTTCATGAGTGTAGAATGGCTATGGCACCCTTACATGCTAGAGAGAGAAGAAAAAAAAGATTAAAAGGCAAAAGTGTTTACCTAATAAGGATTTGTCTATATATAATTGACCCTTGAACAACATAGGTTGAAACTGCACAAGTCCACTTATACATACATTTTTTCTGCCTTTGTCTTCCGTTACAGCAAAACCAACTCCTCCTCTTCCTCTTCTTCCTCAGCCTACTCAACATGAAGACAATAAGAATAAAGACCTTTATAAGTATCCACTTCCACTTAATGAATACTAAGTAAATTTTCTCTTCCTTATGATCTTCTTAATAACATTTTCTTTTCTCTAGCTTCCTTTATTGTGAGAAAACAGTATATCATACATATAACATGCAAACTACATGTTAATTGACTGTTTATGTTACCACTTCTGGTGAACAGTAGGCTAATAGTCACTAAGTTTCAAGGAAGTTAAAAGTTATGCACAGATTTTTTTACTGTGCAGGAGTTGGTGCCCATGACCCCCGTGTTGCTCAATGGTCAATCATATTCAGGAATGGGGTGGAAAATCTTCCCAAGAAGACTTCCTTAAATCCTCATTAGCCAGGAAAACAATACACTGCCATTCTTGGACCAATCAGTGTCCAAGAAGAATGAGATTGCCATAATGTCTGTTTTGGAGGAATCGACCAGCTCTGCTGTAGTCATTTTATTTGTATGTTGAAGTCTTCCAAATCCATATTTTCAGAAATAACTCTTCTTCTTAGTTTCTGCCTTGGTTTGATGTAGCCTATTAAGCATCTCAAATTTAACATGCTGTACAACTGAGTTTTTGCTTTCTCCCTCCATAAATCCACTTACTGCTATTGGCATAAGTCAATATATGTAAATATATGGAAATTTCATCTTTGTCACAGAATATAAAACTAATTGATAATGGCAATTAAATTCCAATCAGAGAAACGTGATTCATCATGGCACACCTATGTGCTTCAGGCCTGGAATTTTGCCTTGCATTTTAGGACTATTCCTTAAACAGTCTTTATGATGTAATTCAAACTTTTTCCTGTTGTTAATGCAGAACAAATAATAGTAATGTAATGATAAAAATACAGAGCCATAGATACCACTTAATAAATACTTTCTATATTACAGGCATTGTGTTCTACCCCTTCATACATTATAACATTTTGTCCTCCCAAGAAAATATGAGGTGGGTATTAGCATCCCCATTTTCTAGGTAAGCAAACAGGTACTGTTACTATTAAGTAATTCACAGCATAGGCAGTCTTCCTGCAAAACCTTAATTAATTAAAACTTCTTAATTACCTTGCAATGTCCTCTCCTTCCCAGGACTAAATTATTCAAAAGGGTGGCTGTCACTGAATGGCTTTCAGATCTCACTCAGGTAGGGTAGGTACTGGACACATAGGGATATAGCTCTAAACTGATGCTTTTTGGCCCTCTTCTTGCTCTTCACCCACAGAGCTAATCCTTAGGTTCAGTCATTTTCCTTTTGCTCTCTGTGTGTTTTCAGGGCATGGGAGCATTTATTGCAAAGAGTAGATTCAGGAGCATTTCCACAAAACCCAAAGCTCAAGTTCTATAAAGGATGCCTCTGTGCAGCACAAGTCAATGTCCCTAGGATAAAATTATAGACTATTACTACTGCTGTAATTGGAGCATGGGACAGTCTTCTCTACCCCCTGCCCTTTCAAACCTAACCCCATGCAGTTTTAGGGTCCTGCTGGAAGCTCCAAAAGCAGCTTTGATTGCACTAGCTTCAAAGGATGCACAAAGTCATTGGTAAGATCCCACTCTAGTAAGAACCCCAAATTGACCTGTTGGCCTAACAACTATCATGCTGTTTGCTCCACCAACCACTTTCAGATGACTGAGGTCTCTGGTTGGGCAAGACACTCACCATTCTTCTTTATTTTTAAATATAAGCAGGGGGTAAAAATTGTGTGAATGAGATTCAATTAAGTACCCTTTTCTCCAGACCTCACCAATGGAGGCTTTTTAAAGTTGACTTAGCATTGCATTAAAAGGCCTATAAAATGTGGTTTTTATTAAAAAGTTTTCCATTTAACAAATATTTAATGAGCACTAAGTACATGTCCAGCACTCATCTTAGCACCAGGGATAAAACACTGAATTAAAAAGACAAAAATCGGTGTCCTTGTGGATCACATATTCTCCATCCAACTTAATTGTCTTATTGAGATAATTGCTTCATAATGAACAGATTAACTGCTAACTTTTCTGTAACATCTTACTACTTTACCTATCTCACCTCAAAATGTATCATTTAATGGTAGGCTGAAGCCAATTCATAACAGCATTTAAAAGAGCCAGTTTTTAAATTATCAGGAATTTTGCAAACCAATTGTTAAACATGGCCATTGTTTTAAAATTAATTGTATATTAATTTACAATTAAATTATATTAGAAACCAAAGTAAATACATAATAAAAATCATTACTTCCTGATTATTTTACTACATTGCTGTAATCTATGTTCTGGGTTTCACTTATGTACACTGTATGAGACTGGTAGAATTATTACATAATAATGTGTTACTGCCTCCCGCCTCCATGTTCAGTGACAAGATGTTGAAATGAGACATGGTGAGAGATTTACATAATGAAAACCAGTAAATGTTACAAATCGTGTTTTTTTTTATTTCCTGGGGAGTCAGCTATTAAATATTTGCCAGCACACCACTAGTATCATCCTACTGTGGCCCTCTTCTTTTATTAAATTTTACAGCATTTATTTTTCATATAACATATTCATTAATTCTTTCCACCAACATTTGCTCAGCATATATGGAATGTTAGGCACTGAATAAGCAGCTGAGGATTCAGAAAGAGGACAATGTTGTCGGCCTCCAGTCATTTAGAATCTAAGATGAGTCAGAAAAATGCATTAGATAATGATGCTATAAGCTAAGGCATGTTATAACAGTATAACCAGAACTAAGACAATAGAAGTAATTAATGTTGGGTAAGTCAGAAGTCTTGGGGTTTGAAAGAAGAGAAGGTGTCTGCCAGGCAGAAGAGGCAAGAAGGGCATTCCAAATAGAGGAAAATGTTTGCAAAAGATCTGAGGCTGGCCGGGCGCGGTGGCTCAAGCCTGTAATCCCAGCACTTTGGGAGGCCGAGGCGGGCGGATCACGAGGTCAAGAGATCGAGACCATCCTGGCCATGGTGAAACCCCGTCTCTACTAAAAGTACAAAAAATTAGCCGGGCG